>WWPM01018450.1:0-12578 GCA_023279145.1 Glomeris maerens | reverse complement strand
CCCCCCCCCCCGGCAGATTGCGCAAACTTCACCGCGCTGCTTCTATTGGTCATATATATTAATATAACTTTTATATTCCCAGCATTGTTATAATTCGGATTATTACATTAATTTCTGTGACAAAATATACAGGAAATAATGAGAATACCGCCAAAGTAGTTGTATATGTGCAGTGTTGTTTGAATTATGTTTAGTAGTAATGTCAAGAGTGGATATCTTTATCCACTCTTGGTATTGTGTATAAATGTACTTTTGATAATTGATTTCACTAAGTAATCGGCAATTGGTGTTTTTATAAATGAAAACTTACCACAAAAAATTTAAATGCGATTACATCCCAGCTGCATGTAATAAGAACAACAATGACTCTATTCCTTTTGAAATTAATTCAGACCTCGTATATCGATTTAATGAACTCTACCTTTGCTATTAAAATAATCAGTAAATCGATTTCATAAATTAGATTAACTAGAAAAATTTATAAAATCGAAAGATGAACTTTTCTATTCACCGATTCATTGATGTGTATTAACAAAATGACTGCTTAAATTGTATTATTAATACCGTTTTCTACTTGACCAAGCCAATGCTTCAGCCTTCTGAAAAATTCAATTGCCTTTACGACCGCTTTCTTGGACAGCGTTTTTCAGATAAAATAATACTTCAATGCTCTCGATTACATCGTCTGTAGCAACAAATTCTTGAAATGATTGTAATGTTAACTTGTGTGTAGGCTTCTTGTCATGTAAAATTCCTGAAATACATTACATAACGGTCGAATTGGGATGTCTGCAATCCTGGAAAAGGACAAATTACATGCCATACTTTCAAGATCTCTAGCTAATGCAAATTTTGCTAAATCTAAGATAGAAATACACAGTATCCTATTGACGAATTTTGGAGAAACTCTACAGAAAATCGAGGCGTGACTGTACATTCAAGCCTTTAATGACAAAATCAGTTCCTTCAATTCCTTTCTGCGCCTTCGAACATCGGAAGCATCAAACCAGTTTTCTTTCTCTCGAAACACCAACTTGCGGACTAAATAGTCCAGATTGCAGACGACATGCATCCCGCAATCGTAACAGTTCTCCTGTTTCGGGCAAAACTTTTGCTCGAAGTTAAGAAGCGAAGATTGGTACAAAGCCGAATTAATCTTGTTGGCAACGGTACGCGCGTGGAAATCGTTGGACATGGAGTGCATGGAATCGTAGTGCGAAAATTTCCGATCTTTCGCGCGGTGCACAAGAAGGGACCAATGAGTTCCTCCGGGGCAATCGGTTTGCATGCTATCGTTGACCGGGAAAAATGCATATTTGAATTGTCCGTTTAACGCAGGCAGTATCGGTAGAACTTCTTCAACCGCAGCCAGTTTTACGATTTGAGTCGCTCCAGGGCCAACAAAAATCACACCACTTTCCATATCTTTGCAGACTACTTTGGATTGATATTCAAAATAGAAGTCGATAATTTGGTCATTCAGCCATTGGCAACCGTTCAACAGATCCACATCACTTTGGCGAAGGAGCGAGTCGTGAAAACTCAAGACAACAGATTCATCCATTCTATTAAATCACAAAAAAACACTGCAATGTATAGTCAAATTCAAGGGTTAGATGAGACTTTTGAGATCAGAAATCTACCAGACCGATGTTTGGTGGATTTGTGACCTTGAGGGCTCATCTCTTTTGAACAGGATCATTAGGTTTTAAACCATTCGCATAATTACATGTATTATTATTGTCCAATTAGCTTCTGGATAGGTGTATATTTCCAACTGTCTTGCGCAAGAAGGTCTAGATTTTTGCGAAGTTTTTCCAAACGTTGCTCATGCAGACCTGCAAAGAACGATGGTTACATCAGATTATAATCCAAGAACGATAAACGACAGTATTACTTACGAAGTAATATAAGACAAATAAGCAACAATTACCTTTACCGAGCGACTTGTAACTGGATTCGATTTCGTTTTCGAACTGGAATTTATTATAAACGCCGTCCGCAGCATCTGAAATTCAACGAAATCGAGTTTAAACTATTGGAGATCGTTCCGTTAAAACGGAAATCGAACAACCTGAAACCTGCGATTGACTGGAAGAATCACCAGGCCGAAAAAGTACTTTTCGAACGCCTGACATCGGCGGAGGCATCGCGAACAGCGACATATTATTAGGCACACAGGACGGATAGTCTGTCTTGTTACGATGTGTCATAATAGATGGCGCTGCGTCATAGTCCCTCGTTTATCGCTGTTAATCGGTTCAAGGCAGAACCGCCATAGGTGGATTTCCGCGAAAATGGATTCTTTTTTAATAAATTGAATATTTTCGCAGTCAGAGCATATAGGAAACCTGTTTACGACCTTTTAAATATGGTTTTTAACATCATTATAGACATGAAATAACGCCCCTAAATAATATAACACAACCACATGTTTTTACACACACATACAAAATAAAACCGCGATAGAAGAGTGAAGCCGCGAAAGTCGAAGCGCGAAGGGGCGAGGACGACTGTATTTGCATAATCACATTTCCTAATATTGTGCAAAATTTCAACGCAATCAAATTTTGAATATATTATTAATGAAATTAATCATTTTGGTGAACAGAAAAAAGCTATGCATATTTACAGTATGTATACCTAATATATGTATATTTATGCATAATAATAAGAGGCGGGTATTTCAAAATTGAACGTGTGCATGTAGCCTATTACACAAATTTAATTTGGTAGCCATGTCACATACATTCGTTTACCAAGGCTATTTTCAAGGTTCCGTTTTATTTTGCTCGCCATCCTTTTCCCTACTTCAGAGTAACGTACAAAGACATGAACAATAATAGTCTTGATATAGCATATCTATATAGTACGTGCCATAAATAGGTTCTTTTCCAAATATAAAACACTTGTTATACAATTTACCTGAATTGCTACAAATACTAAATAGTCAAAAACTTGCAAAAAAATAAAAATACGTCTTCTATAACATACTTAGGTATACTGTATATAACTTAAAACCAGTTTTGAAGACAAGGTTATATGTATGAAAAAGTACACTTAATTTATATAATGTTTTACCCCGGCGGGCAACAAATTAGTTGTAACTATATTAGAAACTAGGAATTCTGTAATTACATACTTTTTGCCTGTAATAAGAATATGTGTAGGCCTACACAATTTTTAAATTACGGGAAAAATGATTTTACTTCGGGCGATACGAAACCTCATTTTATAATCATTCCCTTGAAGAAATAAAAAAGAAATAAAAATATCGTCAATGTTGTCGGATTTATTCTGAAAAGCTTTCCGCGCCGAGCAACATCTCGATTTCACTGATCAGACTGCATGCATGGCTCAAAATGACAGTATAATTGGATAATTGTGTGCATATTATTTTTATCTCAGTCTATCATGGTGTCAGAAAACGACATGGAAAGTATAAATGAAATGGCAACTAGGGGATTAAACAACAATTCTAACAGTGAATATCAACTTTTACCAAATTTTGAAACCCGTGATAAACCGGAATTTCCACTGGGAAAGTCATCTGAGAAGTTTACAGCACGTCAACTATATCTTCTAGTATTCCTCATGTTCTCCAATTTCCTTACTTCACTCATTATTTCGCTACAAGCGCCATTTTATCCAGCAGAGGTTTGAATAAGAATACATGAATGGTCTGCAGCTAAAAATTAACGGCAATTAGAAATATTTAAAGATAATTCCTATAATTATGCACATTTTGAGTACGTTCCTACAAAATACAAAGCCTCTTACTTTAAGCAGGAAAGGAATTCTAAAAATAATGAGATCTCTCCTACTTTCATGATGCATATGAATCAATTATAATTAAGCATTATATAGTCTGATCATTTTATTACTTGTTATGAAATCTTGGTTTTATATTGTTTGTTATCCTTGTTATTTCTATAGGCTGAAAGTAAAGGCGCAACTGCAATGGAATATGGATTTGTGTTTGCCTGTTATGAAATTGTTGCCTTTATTGTTGCGCCGATTTATGGAAAATATGTAAATTTATATGGAACCACGATATATATATTACAAAAAAAGTAATAAATTCATAAACAAAATTGTTACGTTTACAGATGCCAATAATTGGAGTTAGATTCATGTTGATATCCTCACTTTTTGTTGTGTCGATAGCCTGCATATTATTTGGGTTTGTGTATATGCAGATTTTGTTAGAATTACAATAAAATCGAATGAAAAAAACACAAGTCTAATTTTCTCTTGCCAGGTTTTTACATCGCATTCAATCTCGAAGCGAATTCATAGGAATTTCACTGGGCAACCGTGTTGTAGAAAGCCTTGGAGGTAGGAAACGTTCATTACATTTTCAGAAATATACCTAATATAAATCAACGCATGTGATTCTGAAATTAGGAACAGCATTTGATGTCTCCAGCATATGCTTAATAGCCCAAGAATTTCCTGGGAATATCGCAACAACCTTTGTACGTTTATTAATTCGTATTTAAGTGCAAGAAAAATGTCAACTTTATACTTTTTATACAGGCATTTCTTGAACTGTGTTTTGAACTGGGAATGATATGTGGCCCTACTATTGGTGGAGCTTTATTCGAGGTAAATCATCCTGCACAATTCATTAAATTGCATTGATCCTGAAACTATGAATTTGCTATAGAGTATGTGTAAACGGTGTATATTATACGTACAGTGCATACTCTAATATAGGATTTGTTATGTTTAAATTTACAGCTTGGTGGATTTGAATTGCCATTTTTCTGCATAGGGACAATTGTCTTTCTCACTGCAATAATATCATGCATTGCTATGGAATCATTGCATGGTAAGGCAATTAGTATTCTAGAATTTCATATTCACTGTAAAATAAAAGTAGGTCCTCACTATATACATATACATCATTTCCAGTGAACCAACCAAAATCTATAGTTGGTTCCTTGGCTGTGCTGAAAGTATTTCCAGTTTCCCTCTCCATGTTCACAGTTTCATGCTCATCATGCAGCATTGCTTTCTTGGTTGCAACACTCGAGCCGCATTTTCGGCAGGCTAGTATACCTTATAATTCAATCTGCCTGTATGAGAATCGAGTCAATTTTAAGTAATTCATTGTAGTTTCATTTAAGCCCTGTTGAGATAGGGTACTCCATTGTGATAAGTGGGTTCGTTTACGCCATTACTGCAGGCTGTTGGGGAAAGTTATCAGATAAAAACGTAAGACAGCACATCTTGTTATGATAATATGTACATCGTAAACTGTTAACTTCAAAGTAAACATTATTTCATTTACAGGGCCATTACGTAATTTGCTGGACAATAGGAACCATTTTGATATGTGCGAGTTATGTGCTTCTTGGCCCAGCACCATTCATCCCAATTGAATCGTTTGTATTTTTACAACTCAGTTAATCTTATATGCCTTGAATTGAACTTCAAAATGGAACACAAATATTTTGTACAAATGTGCAATTTTACAGGAATATTTGGATGTCTTACTGTGCCTTAGCAATTCACGGGTTGGGACAAGGAGCTCAGTTAGTGTGTGGATTTGCTGGAGGATTAAGAGCCGCAATGTATACTCAATATGTGGTATTTGAAATTGCTTTCAAGAAGAAATGAGAAATTCAAGGGAAATTGTTCATTCGGAATAGTGAAAATGGGTATCCAGATGATGCCTCCACCAACAGCCTAATATCATCTTTGTACACCTCAGCAGTTGCCTTAGGGTATAGTCTATGTCACAGTAAAATAATTCATACACGATTTTACAGTGTTATTTTTTTAGAGCTTGCATTGGTCCAGCATTAGGAGGGATTCTGATGGATTTCGTTGGATTTCGAAATACCACAATGGCGTTATTTTCACTGCATGCATTTGTGGTAAATCTCCAGTAACACTCTATATAGCATCGATAAAGTGGAATTCATGTAGTTGCATATATACAACCATTTCTAGGCTGTCGTGTCTATTTCTTATCTGTTTTCAAGAAAAAGAAAAGAAGCAAAGGGAACAAAGGCAGTAGAAAATGGAACAATAGATGAAACTAAAAGTCTTCTACATTACAGATAAACGATACATTTTTAATATTCCTAACTACATTTGTAATTGTTTTTCATTTCTCCATGACATAGTAAAACGATTCAGATTGAATCACAGCGTTTGTTACACTTTTCGTAAAGATCTCCGATAAAATGAGATTTCTTGATATTATTAGGATAATTGTGTTAAGGTTGTATTATTTTTACAATAAATAGCCTTCAAATAAAATAAAAGCAAAAAAGTTTAAGACTTCCATAAAATATCGAAAATGGTCTATGATTTGCGCCCATAATTATTCACATTTTTCAAAATATTAAACTTGGAAGCTCAACACATGCAGTGCGCGTTAAATAAATATAATATATAAATAATAACTTTTAATACAAATGCCAACTATTGTAAACATTCATTCTGTGTTTGTGGGCCCAGGCACACGACTTCGATGATGCAAACATAAGCAACTTGTAATTTGATACTTTAATTAATATATGTTTCAATGCATAATGTTCAACAGTTCATTTTGTATTTTGAATGCTGTTGGAAATTTGAAATACTCAGAAACAATATTTAAATATCATTTTTTTAGTGGAATTTTGGCACATGATTTCAAAATGTATATTCCATTATGTTGCATAAAATGATATAATGGGGCATTTATATATTTAATGGCGTTTCTGGATTAAATAGGGAAAATGTCTAGCAAGCACAGACATTATACATTGAACAGTTTTGCAAAATGTTTTTCCATAGCTGATGTACAAAAAATGATACAATTTACTAGAAATACTGTAAGACAGCTTCATTCAGAAAGGTTTTTCTCTTATCTCTCAAATGATTTAAATATTTATTGCATTTACGTTACATTTGCATGTGTAAAATTTTATTAGTGGAATTACGGCATTGCATGCTAGGCAGGTTGGATGAGCATTGATCGTTTTGCCAAGTATGAACAGAGTGATGTCACACCATTTCCCATTATGCTCCATGCACCCTGTTTTGGGCAACCAACAACGAAAGTTCAGTTTACTGAGGTGCATTTTGTGAAAACCCCACTGGACAGCAAGAATCGGATTTATTATGAATGTAAAAGTGTCAAATACTGCAGTGAAGTTTGTCATATTCACGTGTTTAATCTCGACAAATTTCGCTACTTTAACTCAAAGTGACAAATCGAAAAGGAGTAGGAAACAGATTCATGTGTGTATTTAAGTTATATTAGACTCAAGATTATAGCACTGAATTCGATTGGAAATTCTTCCTATCATTAACTAGCTTCATTTATGCATAGCCCATTTTTTGGCGATTTTTTAACCCATTATTTTTATAAAAATATTTGAGCTTGCCAATTGAAATTAGTTTTCCGTGAATGGCACAACATAAAATTATGCAGTTACCCCAATCTTGCCCCAATAGCTTAGCTACAGTCCTAGGACCTGACGGCCTGCCACAGGTCCAAAAACATGCCAAACCATACTTCATACCAGTTTATAACTTAATTATAAATATTTTTTAAAAGAAAAGTTCCGAATAGATAGTTTATTTTTAATTACACTTTCTGCAAAAACTACAATAATTTGTAATTAGCTGCACATCCCTACCAAATTATTATTTAATCCTAGTCGTATCCAATTGTTTGCATTTTTCCATCATTGTATTTCATACAATAGCATTTCTATGCATATTAGTGCAACATGAACAATAAACTTTTGAGGAAATTCCACTGATTTTTAAAACCTCCAGGTGGTACTTATAATTAAAAGCATGACGATCATCTATACCCCAAAACGTAAAATGTGTCAAAGTTGAACACAATGATCACCCAGCCGAAAGTATTTGAATACATACTCGTAAAGCACCAATTGAGATTTATATTAATTTAGGTTGAAGATGATTCCGTATTTGCGAGAGGATTAGTGGTAGAAAATCCCAAATGGAAGGATATTGTAAATCACCATGACATCTACTGGAGCAACACAACTGCAAAGAATTTTGCAGCTAGTGCTTTGGGATATATTACTCCAGTTTGTAGCGTTTTCTGTTTATTGTTAAATTTCTCTCATTATATATAAAACTGAATATTAATTTTTCCAGTGGAATAATCGTGGCTATGATGTGGCAAAAACTTTTGGAGTAAAATTTACATACATTTCTCCAGTTTGGCTTCAATTAAAAAGAAAGAATGGATTATTTTCAATTGAAGGCGGTCATGATATAGATCAAGGTAGAAATTTCAATTCAAATTGGGAGTGATATAAAATAATCTCTGCAAGGGGATACAAATTATAACCGATTACATTTTAGGATGGATAAGTGATGTAAAGAAGAATGGACCAAAGATAGGTTAAATATTATTTTATGATGAGGTTATATTCTAAATTAATTAATACAAGGCTTAAATGGTTAATTTTTACTTTATAGTTCCAAGAATTTTGTTTGAATTAGGATCACAAGACTACCAAGCATTATTCACAAATATTGAGGAGAAACGTAACTTATTTCTAGTCTTAATGTCATTTTTAAAAGTAAGTAATTTTTAAATGTGCTAGATGTAAACTGATACATTAGAAAATATAATAAAAGTAATTATGATTTCATTTCAGACTAACCAGTTTGATGGTTTTGTTATTGAAGTTTGGAGTCAGATTCCAGCAGCAGCTAAAACGTTATTTCATAAATTAGATTTTCAAGGGTGAATGTGTAAAAATATACATTCATATTGTCATTGATTTCCTTTAGGCATATGAAAGAATTAATTAATTTTCTTGGGGCAAAATTCCTCGAGATTAATTTCCTATTTATTCTCGTTATTCCACCTGCAGTCTACTATGGGTAAATTAGTAAAACAACCATTCGGCATTGAATTCGTTTTTTTAAATATCATTGTTGTTACGTAGAAATGCTCCTGGGATGTTCCTTAAAGAGAATTTCGATGACTTGAAAGATTCTGTTACTGCGTTCAGTCTGATGACATACGATTACTCTAATCCTCAACGGTAGTGTAAAACTCTGTGTGCATATACTGTTTAAGATGTTACAGCGATTAATGCAATAAATGTATTAGACCAGGACCAAATAGCCCCATCCAATGGATGAAACAATGTGTTGAAATTCTCGCACCAGAAGTGACCGATCCAAACCGGGGAAAAATTCTTTTAGGTTTGAATTTTTATGGGTACGAATATACAGCTTCCGGTGGATCAGCAATTCTAGGACCTAGGCATGGCCTCAGATTCTTAACTAAAACACCTTAGCAGAATCTCATGTTAACTTCTTCTAATATAAAATATTTTTATTAGGTTTATCGAGATATTAAACGAGTTCAAGCCAAAAATACGATGGGATGATGTCGCCAGAGAACACTTTTTTGAATACAAGTGAGATAAATATGTCAGATGAATGTATAGTGTAGTTAATAAGCAGTAATTTTGCGTTTGAATTGGATTTTTCAGAAGTGGCTATTCTAGAAGAACAGTTTATTTCCCAACATTGATTTCGATTCAAGAGAGACTCTCTCTTGCACGGGAACTAAACACGGGCATTTCCATTTGGGAACTTGGACAGGGACTTGATTATTTCTATGACCTTCTGTGACTGTATCAGCAGTGCTCACTTGCAATTTATTAAAACAAGAATAAAAATATGATTTGTTTCGTTTGTTTCAAATATAAAACGAGGGAAAACTTCAATTGTAGGAGAATTTACAAACAGTTTCATGCTACAATTTGTATAACACAACACATTTATAATTTATTTCCCACATGAAATGGTAGTTTTTCCACGAAATTAACCAGTTAATAGTGAAACCTCTCTATAACAAACATTTGTATACGAATAGGCGTCATTACTAAGTTCTGACATTAACACGTATAACCCTTTATAAAGATAGGAGGCACCGTTCCAAGTGCATGCCAAAATTTGTCTCAAAGGGCCATTATAGTGAAATGAGTTGGAATGGCATGACATGAATGAGTGCCACTAATTGGTCCGTTTTCGAAATCGGCCCCAATAGGATTGAACCATGGCCAAGCAGCAGGGGTGATGCATGTCTACATCCAATGTGCTTGACACTGTGCACAATCAAAATGCGGTTTCCTTCGAAAGTTATAAACTGTGATAAAATCTGCGACATTTGTAATGGAAATGCTAAGAAGCAACTTGAAGCAAACAAGTCTCCAAGTTTCTCTTTAAATTTCCTCATGCAAATAAACTAATGAAGATTGAAACCGGGCCACATGTAATGAGGTTTCCTATGTACGGTGTATACTGCATGATGTAAAGGAACATTTCGGGATCTTATTGAAACCTGTTATTATAGAGAGGTTCCGTTACAGTTTCATAATCAAGAAATGCCAGTGATCAAATGTGTTACAGCATGGTTATACAGTGTATTCGCTGCTGATGAAGCAGCATATCTACAAGCTGAGACGAGAATCTAATTGTGTGTTTTTAACTGTTACGCATATTTCAGTAAGACTTTAAGCAGATCCAGTAAAGCTGCAAGAAATAAATAGATGTGAAGACGGATTGTGTGCGTTGTTCGCAGGCACAACCGGGTTGTAATGAACCATAGTGGGCAATCACGTGACTTCAGTGGCCATTTTGAACGGTGTTCCGTTTGCCGTAGATATATCTCGTATTTTTCTTTCACCATCTTTGGTCTTCTCATAGTTCTTGGCTAGGATTCTGTCACCTCCTTCAACATCTTCATCCTAATAAAAGTGTTGTAGTAATATGAACAGATCGAACATAATCTATTTAGATTGCAATAACCTTGATTTCCAATGCCTCCAATTGATCTATAGGCAAATCAACATTTACATCATCAGATTCTTGAACTTCTTGAGCATGTTGAGTATCTTTTACTTGTTCCTTGGACTTGTACACACCTCCTGAATCTGTTGCAATTACAATTTAATCGATACATGTATACAACAAAACTAATCTAATCGTCCATAATCTTCATAATGATAAAAAACAAAAAAAAACCTTCATCGTAGTCCACCATTTTGACCCGTCTTGGTGATCTTGGAGCCGCAGGTTGAGCGTAAAATATTCCTTCATCGTGAGAAGAGTCAATAATTTGGAAAGCTTTGGAGTTATCATTCCTCCTGAAATAGTTTACAGTGATATTCCAGGTATCTTTGAAATTTGGTGTTGGCGTTTCTGATAAAAATTAGTTCTCGTGATTGTAACATCATAGATATAGTACTTGCAGCAAGTTAATTGATCTAATACTTGTTGAATACATTCTAAGAAAATTATACTTAAATATTCGCATTCAATATTGTGTTACTGGCAATGTACCTTTGCGGCCTGCCGGCGTTTGCCCTGTTACTTGAAATCTTATTTTTGCCAATGGTGCCCTTCCTTCCCCTGTGGTCAGAATCACTGACATAAGCCGAATCTTCCGAGTCGTTTGGCCTTTTTATTGTCGAGTTATGAATTGGATTCTCCGATACAGTTTTTGTGGACTTGGTTTTAGCCGTTACCGGAAGCGTTGCAGGTTTCGCAGGTTTGCTGTCCTGGGACTTGGACTTCGCCATGGTTGTGGTTGTGTTTCTTTCTTTATGTTTTGTCATAACGGTAGGTACTGATGCTGAAATGTTTTTCCCAACAGTTGTGGAGGATTTTGTTGATTTACTGACCGGCTTTGTCTTTGAACCGGTATTATTAGATGGGCCAGTATGATTACTGGCATTAAATCTATGTAATATAAAGGCACTGAGCATTACTTCATAATTTAACAAGGATGCAATTTATAACTATGGATAATTACTTAGCAGGAGATGGCTTGTCCGCTTTAACTTTGCCATACATGACATGCCGAAAGGCTTCGTACCCTCCAACAGCTACATAAAATTCTCCATGTTTCATTCCTTTAGATCCTCTGATCCACTGCCCATTCATGTCGTATAACCTAAAAAAAAATACACGGTAATAGTTCACACAACCCATGTATTTTCTGCATATTGAGCATTTTTTTTATATCGTCGTACCTTTTAATATACCCAGTGTTACTTAACAAAGTCTGTCCAATCCTTTGAAGAAAAAGTTCCCAATTGTTTAATTCTGATTTGCGCACGATGAAACGTTCAGCTGGAGTGACGTCATCGCCGTTCCTGTAAACACTGAGATGGAAATTGTTGTGTATTGGACAATATCAATTGTGAGGAGTGCAATTTGGCAAACACGCGAATGAATACTGTGTATTCACTCACAAAATAATGATTGGGTCTCTGCCCCTCAATCCCGAATTCCTTCTTTTAGGAGCACTTGTTTGGAAGCGGTTCTTTTGTGGACGTTTTGCCTGAGTTAGTGACAAATAAAGCACACTATTAGATGTGGTTTGATGCGATATGAATCTACTATACATGATAAAAATCTGCGCCATATATCGACAACAAACACGCAATATCTGGGAGCTGTGTGATTCTTCGCCAAGTGGTGCCAAAAAAAGCATCGATTGATTGGCTTTGTTTGCAATCTAAATTAATAATTTAACATGCAATATACACAGTTAAATAGCATAAACA
>WWPM01018449.1:0-12368 GCA_023279145.1 Glomeris maerens | reverse complement strand
TATATAAACATTGTGTAGAAAGCAATCTCATTACTTAGCATATACTAGTGCAAAGTTGCATAGAATAAAAAAATTATTGCGTACAGCATTTAAAAACAACAACCGTTATTTATGGTTGTCATCACGACCGATGTTATAAACGTACTGCAACAAGGTGGATCAAGTTATCAAAAAATTAATTTGTGATCGATGCTATGGAAATAGAAGTTGTTTCGGGAAACTGTAACTTCAGAAACATGCAAAATTAAGCTGGGATCGTTAAAAATGTAAAAATGGGGATATTGCATTGAACTGATCATAAATGTCTTCTTAGGCTGGTAAAATATCGATGTGATCATAATCATATTCCAGTATATGTTGGAAGATACATTTGATCTAGGACCACTTGGGGAATTGCCCTGCTGGGGCAGTGATGTGGATCAAGGTATAGTCTAATAGAAATTCAGCATTAATCTTGGAGTTTTAGATTGCGTTATTTGAATTTGCCACAAATCATTTTGGAGAAATAAATTCCAAGTATTTCTAGACCGACTTCAGCAAACGGAAGTCCAAATTATAATTTACGAAATCGGGATCAATATGTTTAAAAAAAAGAAACGCATGCATCAAGTAAATCGGTAAATCGGAATGCTGCAAAATTGTGGCCATATAGGTACACTACTGTATGGTGCAGTTTTCATGACGTATAACACATTGTAGGTCATATGTACAGATAGTTATGAGAGCCGCAAGAAATCGTCAATTTTAAGAAAAATGACATTTACCATTTTTGAAATTACATACTATAGTGCTACCAAAATAAGAAGAGACTAGTGCCCCGCCCTGCCCCGCCTACAATGAAAGACTGGCCAATTGACGTGCACCACGCTTGCAACGGATATATTGGCCAGTCTGCATTGTGGGCGGGATGGGGCGGGGCACTAGTCTCTTCTTATTTTGGCAGCACTGTACCTTGAAATACAATCGGTACAATAATGAAATTGCACGGTTTCCATCCAAATTTCATGGACTTTCCAATGGAATTTTTTTTGGTTGAAGTGCAACTAATAGTTTCGAAGATACAGGCGTTTTTATAGGCAAAGGTACCAAAATATCGATATTTATTGAAATCGGCATTATCTCAGCAACCATGCCGAATTGCCCCATATGTTATATGGCATTTTTGGTTGCAAATCACCCTGTATAGTTGAACTTTGAAACAAAAAGTAGTCCTGGTCGATGCAATGATTAATAAACAGTTAACATCCAGCAATCAAACGGAAAATGCCAGTTGTACCGAGATATTGCTAGCAACCAAGGACATTATTTAATCTATATTTTTTACACCGTAAAAAGCAGTTTCACAATTATATTGTGTAACTCTATCCTTCAGATTCTTATGATAAAAACACGACTTCCTCAACTCGATAGATTTCAGTATAAAGTTATGTTATCATTAGTGAAAAATTGGCTAACAATTTTGATGTGTTCTGTTTTTTTTCAATATCTTAGCACTTTCCTTCCTATAGTTTTGTTATAAAATTCCCTAACTCTTTACTAATTCGCATATTTGGCCAAATTTACCTAAAACTGTAATGGAGATACAAAAATACATTGTCACAATTATCATCAGCATTCAGGCAAGTTTAATAGAAATTTTTAATAAACATGAAAGCCCATTTTTGCAAAATAAAACATTGTATTAAATAAATTTGTATTTGGCTTTGATTATACAATGAACATTTAGTGAAATATGATGTAATGTTTGAATTAAGGGAGCCATGAGCAAGCAAGTGGGTTAACATCAATAGGAATTTGTGGATTTGATTATTAAGATACAATAAAAATTATTGCGTTTCACTTATTTCGAGAACGAGTCTTTATTAGAACCTCAGATTTATTCAACAGTCTTAAATTATATTCAAGTTTTCTTTATTTCAAATGATCGATGCACAATATTTGCAGATGTACTGGTGGTGTATTTTCATATTAATGTGAGTTTTCTGAAATAGGTTTCCACAATTTTTCCAATCCTTCTTTCAAAAGCAAACATTCATGTACTGAATTTACCTGAAAAAAGAATATATAATTTTAGAATTGAATATATGGTGCATATAAACTACTATAGGCAATCAAACATTTACTCGATGGGAAGAAAGCAATTCTATAATCTTGTGGCACTCGTCCAGAATGTTCATCTTAACCATCTGTGAAATCTTTTTCTTGAACTTGAATTTAATTGCATCTATGATGCTGTTAACATATTCCTCGAGCTCAGTTGTGCGAAATGCAAGGCTTCGCTGTTTTTCGTCTTCGGCATCATTATTTTTGGCCTCTTGCATCTAAAATTATTGAAAAAGTTTAAACATAAATGAGAATGACAGGCAGGATTGTCTTTTGATTATGTGAAGAAAATGATGAGTTAGTAAATAACAACTTACATTGTATTTACACAAATAGCACGTGAACTTTTTAAGTTTATGTCAGCAAAATATTACTGTAAAACCTCTAATTGAACGCGTCATGGCTGGATTATAAGTTGCTAGATCAAATCCGAGGATAGTTCAGATAGAAGGTCTGACCGCTAACGGACCTCTTATAAAATTATGAATCGATGGTGGGAATGAAAAATGACTTATCAATTCTGTTAGAAGTGAAAAAGAAAATGCGGATGCAAATTGGAATCCCACCCATGAGGCAAGATTGCCTAGTCATATCCCCCCAACATCCATTATTAGTAATTAATAGTTATGTACATTACCATGCGCGTTATTTCCTTATCTGACAGTCTACCCTGGTCGTTTGTGATCTTGATGACATTTATTATCTTGAAGGTCTCTTCAGTTGCTGACACGTTGAGAATTCCATTGGAGTCGATTTCAAATGTGATTTTTATATCGACTTCGCCTTTTGGTGCACGAGGAATACCGTTCAGCAGGAAGGTTCCTAATACAGTCTGAAATAATTAATTCCATCTCATATGCATTCTATTTATCCTTGGAGAATGTGAAATCAATTCTGATTTAGACATCTTATTTCAATAAGCATTTTATAGCTAGATGTTATAAGACAACCCCGGAGTTACAAGTTGTCTAATTAAAAATTTCGTATTAAAAAGAAATAATGCTTAAAAAGTTCACCCACATTATCCTTGCACAGCTCGTGTTCTCCTTCAAAGACTGTAACTCTAACAGTGTCCTGGTTGTCGACACTGGTAGGGAATTTCATCGTCTTTTTCGTAGGTATAGCTGTATTACGAGGGATAATAACAAATGCTTTGCCGTTTTTCGTTTCAATTCCCAACGACAAAGGAGTGACATCTACAAGTTGCAAGTCCTTAATGGACTCGCACTTATTTCCATGCAGCATGGCGGCTTGTATAGCTGCACCATATGCAACTGCCTCATCGGGATTTATGCCCCTGCAAAGCGACTTCCCATCGAAATACTCTTGCAGAAGAGCTTGGATTTTAGGAATGCGAGTGGAACCTCCCACCAAAACAATATCATCTATATCATTTTTGGCCATTTTCGCATCTTTCATAGCTTTTTGTAGAGGTTTGAGGGTCTTCAAAAACAGATCTGCATTGATCTCCTCGAAACGGTTTCGAGTGATGGTCACGTTGTAGTCGATACCATCGAGCAAAGAGTCGACTGCAATTCTGCAAATAATAATTGTGATATATAACGGAGTATACACAGAATATCAATAATAGACATCAACAAACGTAGTAGTTAATCTGATAGACAGATTTTTCTTGGCATCCTCGCAAGCTTTTTTTAATCGCAGTTCAGCTTTTTTGTTTGTTCTAATGTTTTTCTTGTAATCCCTCCTGATATTTTCCACACAGTGAAACAACATTCTGTTGTCTATATCTTCCCCACCTAAATGAGTGTCACCAGCAACAGCTCTAACTCTGAATTTTCCATCTTTTATTGACAATATGGAAACGTCGAATGTGCCACCACCCATGTCAAACACCAATACATTGCGGTTTTCTGCAACCTATAAATATAATAAACATTACAATAATTTCATTGTATAGCATATCACAAATGCAGTAGCCACATGCCTTTTTATCCATCCCGTATGCAATAGCAGCAGCTGTGGGTTCATTAATTATTCGCATCACATTGAGTCCTGCGATCTTTCCTGCATCAAAGGTTGCTTTCTTCTGGGAATCATTAAAAGAAGCTGGTACTGTAATCACAGCATGTGTAACTTTTTGTTCTAGGTAAGATTCAGCAATTTCCTTCATTTTGGTCAAAATCATTGCAGAGATCTCTTCCGGGGTGTATTGTATCTTTTCATTCCTGTATGTCACAGAAATCTTAGGTTTCTTCCCAACACGTGTTACCAGGAATGGCCATGTTTGAATATCTGCCTGCAGCTGTTTTTCGTCAAAACTGCGCCCTATTATTCGTTTAATACCTGCAATGTGTTCACATGTAAATAAGTCTTTAACAAATAACATTCAGGAGGATTGCGAGTGAAAGTCAGATATACATATACTATGTTTCCAAAAAAATAAAAATAAAAATAAAATGCTCGAGGTTGCACTCAGTTAAAAGTAAATATGTAGACCTAGATCCACTTGATTGGAGCTTATAGTAGCTGAGTTGATGACATCATATTTTTGGGAATATTTAACTTAGTGTCCTCTTTAGGTATAGATCGAGCAGCTTATTTCACCATAATTTGGATGCAACATTGAGTCCTCTTTCACATATTTACCAGTTGATAAATCAAAAACCTACCGTAAACTGTGTTCTTGGGATTTTCAACTGCGAAAAGTTTTGAGCTGTTTCCTAGGAGACGGTCTTTGTTTGTAAAAGACACCATACTTGGAGTCGTTCGACTTCCTTCTTCATTTGCTATTATTTCTACTGTCCCGTTTCTAAACACCGCAACACAAGAGTTTGATGTACCCAGGTCTATCCCAATTGCGATGGAATTACCTGCCATCTAATATAAATTGATAACAGCACTGTGTCACCTAGAATTAATATCTTGATTTTAGCTTGAGGAAACTACCTTTTGCTATATACGATCTGTCTGTTCTCAAAGCACCAGCTATTAAGCTGTTGTTCGTATGATGATCTGCAAGCGTATGACAAAAAATAGCTGTTCACGTACTTTCAAACAAAAGTAGAAGTGATTGGAGCACATTTCAAATACATTGATAATATCCAGGATGTAATACAACAATTACATAAGTTGCAGTAATGTTATCTATACTTGTATCGCTTACTTTTGCTTAGCTAGCTTGCAAGATTGCGAAGATAAAAAGCAAGGCTTCCTCAGTACAAGGTGACAAGAGATTCTACACTGATCATGGTTGATAACATTTCGGTTAATTACTTATCAGTAGCCAGAATTGGGACAAGAATGTTGACATATTTACATTTTCAAACTACACGCACATCTTGTTTTCAAATCTAAATCTGTCTTTAAAAATAAAATATGTAATACTCGTATATCTAAATTACCGTCTTCAATTGTAATAATCATTTATGGTTATCAACGCCATCATAACTACAAATATTTATAAGAATTATCAGTAATAATAACAATTTAAAACATGTACCTTCAGATATACTTTTCTCATAAGGAATTTTTTTTACAAAGAAAACAGCAAATATATTATTATTATTATGGGAACTAGACCAAAAGTTTTACAATAAGATCACGGACCAAGGTCTAATATTTTAATAATAAAATTACTGTACATAAGAACAAAATTTAGAAATTAATCCATGATACGAGGACTTATGGTTTGATGGAAGTTCATCTCCAGTATTTTTAATCTGTTTGCTGTTGTCAACAGCTTATACATTATCATGGTTACATGACTTTGTTTGACAGAGCACATTGGATGTACAATATATTTATTTCGCTGAACAATTATGGCCACATGATTTATTCATTCAACATGAGAATAAAATCACAAAATTTCATGTAGAACTAATTAAAGATTAGGTAATATCAATTTTCTGATTATATGTTTACTGATTAATATTAAATATTATATTATTCCAAGTTCTTAAGTTGTTGTCATCGCAATCCTTGATTTGGAATGATGATCAATCTAATACGCTATATGCATAATTTTAATTACGCATTTTCATATCAATGACGATTTCCAGCAATAGGTTCCCATAATTCTTTCAGATTTTTCTTAAGAAGCTCACATTCCTCCACTGAATTTACCTGAAACATGACCATTTCACAATGTTGCCGATTAATATTTACAGCATAAAACTGCAATACATATAACGTAATTTAGCATTTACTTGATTGGAAAGCAGCAATTCTGTAATCTTATTGCACTGATCCATTATTTTATCCTTTCGAATTCCTAAAATCTTATTCCTGGACTTAGATTTTATTGCTTCCTTAATTCCAGTAATATATTCCTCAAGCTCAGTTTTGTAAAATGCAAGCATTCTCTGCCTTTTGTCTTCAGCGTTACTTATTTCAGCTTCTTGCATCTAAGGTAATTAAAAACTTAGTAACAAGAATGAGGTTTTATCAAGTGTAATAAGTATCACTACCATTAGTGTCACATCCTTCCCTGACAGTCGGCCCTGGTCATATGTAAATTTAATGCTCTTGAATGTTTTGGAAGTCTCCTCAGTTGCATACACACTCAAAATTCCATCTGAGTCAATTTCAAATGTGATTTCCACATTGACATGACCTTTTGGAGCACGAGGAAGTCCGCCCAGAACGAAGATTCCCAGCAAATTCTGAAGTTGAATTATCAATAATATCCATTTATTAATTAGATTAGGGATACGCAATAGTTCTTATTTGGTAATCAACAAACTGTGAATTTAATTTCTCTCCACTTGAATATCAAACTCTTGATTACATTTTTCCAAAAACTAACGTACTTCTTAAACATTTAAAGGTTCTTATAATTTCATTCATGCACGCGCATTATTACAATGAAGATTTACATACATTATACTTGCAAAACCTGCTTTCTCCTTCAAAGATATCAATACGAATAGATTCTTGATAGTTAGAGCTTGTAGTAACGTTCTTCGTCTTTTTTGTAGGTATGGCTGTATTGCGAGGGATGATTACGCACATTTCATTTCCTAACTGAATTCCGAGAGACAAGGGAGAGACATCTACAAGGCGCAAATCTTTAATATCCCCTTGTAGCTTAGCAGCTTGTATAGCTGCACCATATGCAACTGCTTCATCGGGATTTATGCCCTTTTTAAGTGGCTTTCCATTGAAATACTCTTGTAGAAGAGTTTGGATTTTAGGAATGCGAGTGGAACCTCCCACCAAAACAACATCATCGATGTCATTTTTGGACATTTTGGCATCTTCCATTGCTCTTTGTACAGTTCTCAGTGTCTTTGAAAACAGATCAACATTGATCTCCTCAAAACGGCTTCGGGTGATGGACATATAATAATCAATCCCATTATGCAAAGAGTCAACCTCGATGCTGTAAATAACATTCATCTTATAATGCAATATAAAATGAATATCATGTTGGCAAACCTACGTAGTAGTTACTCTGGTAGACAGGTTTATCTTGGCATCCTCGCAAGCGTTTTTCAATCGAAACATAGCTCTTTTGTTAGATGTAATGTCTTGCTTGTGTTTTTGTATGAAATCTTTGACACAGTGGAGCAACAACCTGTTGTCAATATCTCCACCTCCTAAATTGGTGTCACCCGCAGCAGCTTTCACTTTCACTTTTCCTTTTTTAAGTACTAATATGGAAACATCAAAAGTGCCACCACCGAAGTCGAACACCAATACGTAACGCTTGCCTTCAATCTGTATAAACATGTAAAAATTAATGGAAATTTATAAAAGCCTTAATTGCATTTTTAGATATGAGCCTTTCTATCCATTCCATATGCAATAGCAGCAGCTGTGGGTTCACTAATTAAACGCAACACATTGAGTCCTGCAATCTTTCCTGCATCAATAGTTGCTTTCTTCTGGGAATCGTTAAAAGAAGCTGGTACTGTAATCACAGCATTTTTAATTTCCTGCTCTAGGTATGCTTCTGCAGTTTCCTTCATTCTAGTCAAGATCATTGCTGAGATCTGTTCAGGGGTGTATTTCTGTGGACTACCCCTGTGCATCACAGAAATTGTAGGTTTGTTTCCTGCATGTGTTACAGTGAATGGCCATCCTTGAATGTCCAACTGTGGTTTTATGTCTTTGAATCTGCGTCCTATTATTCGCTTTACCCCTGCAATAATCATTTAGAAGCAATTAATATTTCAACAATCTTGATAGGATATTTGTATTGAAATACCCGGCTACATACATATAATGTATTCCATTAATGTTACATAAGCTAATTAGACAACGTAACTTCGGTTCTAAGTTTTTAAATCATGATGTTAAGATTCCTTTATATGAAGACTTTGGATGCTTGAAAGTTGCAATTAATAACACCAGGTTAATGGTCCTTTGCTTAAATCGAGATCCAAGCAAGTACGTCGTTGCTTTTTGATTGAATCGTGATCGAAACTGATCCTAAAATCTGTATTTGAACCAAAATCTTTGCTTGAACATTTCAAAACACTAGCATAATGACTTAATCACCCTCCATCAAATTAAAATTACACCTGCACTTAAATGCTCAGTAGGGATGATCTAGCTTTTATTTATAATTCTTCGTATTTCATAATAAATGCATATTGCACTAGTAAACAATATATGGTTGTGAAATTCTAAAAACTAATCAAGGCAATTAAATTCGCATGCCTATACCTCTGCTTATTATTTTAAAATGTTAATAGACTGATAGTTTTGTATCTTGCTTGGCCACTTTTGTAAAAATTGGACCACTTTGTGGGACGTAGCTGTCTGTGGTCCAATCCCATAAATATTTTGCCGTAGTTATATGATGTCCACAGGGGACAAGATTGTAATTTCCACGTTCTTAAAAGAAATCAATTGAATACATGGGTTGGTTCAATTGAAGGTGTAGCTGAGCTAATATGACATAACTCCATATGCACAATATCTAGTCACAAGCTTACCGTAAACTGTGTTTGTTGGGTTTTCAGCTGCAACAAGCTTTGCGCTGCTTCCAATGTGGCGGTATGTGCTTGTAAATGCAACCATACTTGGAGTCAATCGACTTCCTTCGTCATTTGCTATTATTTCTACTTTTCCATTTTGCCACACTGCAACGCATGAGTTTGTTGTACCCAGGTCTATTCCGATTGCGGGGGAATTACCTGCCATCTAGCATAAAGTTCTGTTAACATTTTGTGTCAAGTAATTAATTCCATAATATGGCTATACCTTTTGTTAAAATCAGCTACCCTTGGATGTATTAGTTGTTCATCTGCAAGTATGTGAAGTGAGATGTTGTACCATATGCTTACATGACTTTCAAACAAAAGTAGCACTGATTGGTAGAGATTACACATTGAAAATGTGACAAGGTCAGAAGTTATGATAGTGTGCAACATTGATCCTAGTTTTCTACACATCCTCTTTATATATAATTTATCTTTCATGATATATATATCCGCAATACGATAACTAGGAAACCTTCGACTATATTTCGGCAGATAATACGTAAATGGGCCATCAAACCCACTGGGACGCTTTCCTTTTCTATTCTTTTTAACACCTAAACTGCCTAAAATTCACAAATTTTAAGTAATGTCATGTGTGCTAACCTATAACCTAGTGTATTGTTTAATTACCAGAATATTTTCCTCTGGAATTGTAATTGTTCGAATAGTAAATAGCATATAAGAGTTTCA
Source organism: Glomeris maerens (assembly GCA_023279145.1). NCBI lineage: Eukaryota > Metazoa > Arthropoda > Diplopoda > Glomerida > Glomeridae > Glomeris > Glomeris maerens. Next base: position 2,622 of record WWPM01018449.1, on the reverse strand, counting down.
ACAAATTGAGCATTTGTTTTTACTTTATATAAGTTAATATTGATCGCAGTTATGGCGGGTATAAAAGTGGTCGAGTGCACACAAATTCTTGATTTCTTTGAGTAATTTTATGAAAATTATTGAACATGATATTGTTTCGTCCAACCATAAATTTTGTCACAATCGTAACTCAAATTTGCTCCATGCAGCTCGTTCTTTATATTGTATTCGTACACAGCATTATAATCATATATGACTGAATGCAGCATATATGTATTGAAAACAGGACCAATTCGTCATAACTTTGCTTGACTGATTACACTCAGGTATTTCAATCGAAATGTACCTTTCATAAATTATGTCACTTGTATTCTGAAACCACATGTTTTATCAGTTTGTTCGTAACATGGTTATTGCCTAAATAAATATGTCACCATAATCGACAGCTCTCACTTAAATTTGAAACTGGAATTTTCAGTGCTCATAATGGAAACATGAAATTTTGCATCTCCTGGTTCATACACGAGGATGCCGCGAGTGTTTCTTTTCATCTAGTAAATCTTTATGTACATTGCATTCATTTGATTACTGCTGGAAGTATAGATGCAACTAAAGTTTTGATTGCCGGTTATTTTCCAAATATGCTTTACGAGTTCTGTAAGAATTGCCGGAAAGACTATTGGTATATCACACCGTCACCAGACAAGAGTCACTACTTTTTAATAGTATTAATTCACAATAAACACAAAAATGGGAACAAAACAGATGTCACATATTTGTATTAATAAATAGTTCACGACAGTATAGTTCACATTTTCAATAAATGGCACCAATTATAATTATTTATCGGAACCATTTTGTCACTATTGGATTCCAGATATCCTCGATGTCTTTCCGCCATTTCTGGTATTCGGCAATTTCACGGGGCTGAAATATATGCAAACACACATTCAATTTGCAAATGAATAATAATACCAAGAATGGATATCCACTCTTGATAATAACGTGTACAGTTACTGTACTACTACTCTATACATACCTGATCGTCATCGAGCCAATGCAAACATTTTTCACATTTATCCATAATTTTTTTCTTATCATTTTGCATTATATTTGTGTTATGATCAAGGCTGGTCTTTATGTTACTAATGTATTCATGGAGTTTGTACGTACTCAAAGCACATTCTCGCCGTTTCTTATCATCTTCTTTATATTTATTTGCGTCTTGGATCTATACCATAAACAACAAACACAAAATGTTTTAATAATATCATATAACAGATTGTCATCTAATACTTGTGGTAATGTCACTATAAACATATCCCTTGTGAATTGGAATTAAAAATGGTTCCTGTGAGCACCATACCATTCGAGCAATATCCTCTTTCGATAGTCGACACTGATCATGGGCAATTGTGATTTTCCCTTCTATGCTACAGCCTTTCTCCATTGCAGACACAGTCAATGTGCCATTAACATCAATTTCAAATGTAACATCTAACTTAACCACGCCTCTCGGTGCTGGGGGAAGTCCTCTGAGAGTAAACTTTCCCAGAGGGTTCTGAAATGTAATGTACGTATATTACATATATAAAATTTAAACTACGCATTCGTACAAAGTGCACAGCAAAAAACTTGCACCTACGTTATCCCTGAACATATTCCGTTCTCCTTCAAAAACATTGATAGTAACAGCGATCTGGTTGTCAACACTAGTTGGGAAATTGCTAGTGATCTTGGTTGGAATGGTGGTATTGCGCTTAATAAGCACAGTTGCAACACCACCACGTGTTTCAATTCCCACTGACAATGGAGTGACATCGATAAGGCGCAGTTCCCTTATAGCTTCAGACTTATCTCCCTTCAATTTAGCAGCATGCACAGCTGCACCATAAGCTACAGCTTCATCCACATTAATGCTTTTGCACAGCTGTTTTCCATTAAAATGCTGCTGGAGAAGACTTTGAATCTTAGGGATGCGAGTGGAGCCTCCCACCAATACCACATCATGAATATCGCTTGTAGTCATTCTGGCATCTTGAAGAGCGCTTTCTACTGTTTTCAATGTGCTATCAAACAGATCAGCATTAATCTCTTCAAAGCGATTCAGGGAAATTTGAAAAGTATAATCTTTTCCATCAATCAGTGCAGCTATGTGAATTCTGAAATAGTAGATTTATGGTCATCCAGAAATATTATGTGTAAAGAATACAACATACTTCGTTGACAATTGTGTTGACAGTGACTTTTTGGCCATTTCACAATGAGTTCTCAATTGGGACAATGCTTTTTTATTTGTTGAAAGGTCTTTTCTGAATCTGCGCTTGATGTCTTCCAGTAAGTGCACTACCATTCTGTTGTCAATATCGTCACCTCCTAAATGGGTATCACCGGCTACAGCTTTAACAGTGAATTCCCCATTTTTAATCGCAACTATCGAGACATCAAAGGTGCCTCCACCAAGATCAAAAACTAGGATGTTGCGCAAATCTCCAATCTAGAAATAAATACCATCAAGTATTTAATATCTGTATTATCATTTCAAAAATGAAAGCTTACGAGTTTCAAACTTATGCTTGAAGTGTGGATCCAATACTCATTAAATAAATCGGACAAGGGTTAGGATGTTGTCGTTTATGGGTT
>WWPM01018440.1:0-10193 GCA_023279145.1 Glomeris maerens | reverse complement strand
AGCGTTCCTGTCCGCAAGCTCCTCGTTCTTTGTCTGCTCCTCAAGGTCCGTGCCACTCCATTCCCCAAGACCAGTCTCTCGAGAAGGGGACTTCGTCAAGGGACCCTCGACCCAGCTGGAGACCCTTTTGCGCGCATCCCGTAAGCCCGGGCAAGCCAAGTGCGCTCGAACTCTGACCAGTTGCCGAAGGGGTCCGGACCCAGTGCGGTCATCCCTTTCCCCGTGTCCGGGTAAACACGTCCGGTCGTGTCTACCCGCGGCCCGGCCGCGTTTGGGGTACTGACATGGTTGGTTCAAGATCAATGCAAATCGACAATATTATTTTAGCATAAATTCCATAAATGAACAATAAACCTCAGCTAATAAAACAACTTCCACAGTATTCGTTTAATAATGACATGGACATGTCTTTGGCATTTCTTTCCCAAACTTGGTATCTTACATATCTGAATTCTTCCACGGGGAATTCGGTACACCTCTTGGGGTCGCAAATATCAGCTGAGACTGGACGCCCCAGTTACTCTCCGTTGCAAATAGTTAAAGAACAGTTATTGACAGATGTGTTGCCGAATAATCCCAGAACACATGTACGAATCGGCTTTGGGCCTGCATACATAGCCGACACGCACATTGAAATACCGCAAATGATGAGAACTTTCTGAGTGTATCTTGACCTCCATTGTATTATAGGCTGAGAGAAATTTAACAAATACATACTGCTTTTTATATACAGGGTGCTGCAAAATTACAGGTACAAACTGACAGGGTATATTCCCTGCATGAAAACAAGACATAAAGTTCCTATGAACCCATGTCCCCAAACGCTTAGGTTTTTAAGTAGGACCTACATAAAATGTGACATCCATAGTTCATGCTCCCCACATCTTTAATAGGAACGCATAATGAATGGTCAATGGAAAATGTGGGGAGCATGAATCATGAATGCCATATTTTATGTAGGTCCTACTTGAGTCATTCCATGTGAAATCAGCAAATGTTGAATAAAATTGTTGCACCATGTTTTTTTAAAAAAAAATCTGAAATTTTGCAGGTTGTTAGTATACACATTAACTTAAACTTATGCAAAGTTGTAGATTTTTTAGAGCTTTATATCGGACGCAAAAAATTGCCGAAGCAACGACGGCGGCGATAATTTCGTAAAAACAGCCTTCCTGCAAACGCAGATATCTCCTCGCCTAATAGGTGTATCAAAAAAGTTATAGGAAGGTTTTTTAAATGCCAGGAAGAGTACTAAATTAAACGTTATATCACATTTTCGACGAAACACGTAAGATGTCTCCCTACGGCGAGTAAAAATTTGAGCAATTTCTCGTAACATTTTTGAAGTTTGGGCTAGTGCATTTCCGGTTTGAAAACATATTTTGAAATTCCAATTGTGTCAGCTTAGCCACTCGTACCGATAGATATCCTGGCACTCGTATCATCTTCCAATTTGTTTGAAACCCCAGAGATTTTTAGTCAAATATTGGAAAATTTGAAAAACACCATATTTTGAGATTTAATTCCCAATTTCTGACAGGTCTTAAAAATACACGGTTTGCGGGAATATGTACCTGGCATCATGTTTAAAGACACCATGTAATAAAACTCGTGTTTATCAGCGCGTTTCTATTTTTTTCGTATTTTTGAAAAAAGTCGAAATGCGACGAAAAAACACATTTTTTTTTATTCTATCAATGGTTGAAATCAATGTGAAATATAATGATACCAAACAATATGTGTAAAAATTGTAACGTTGCATGATTTTTAACCAAAATTACACTGATTAATTGATTATGACAATTAAAAAAACATGGTGCATACCTCATTTGCTGATTTCAAGTGGGATGACCCACTTAAAAACCTAAGCGTTTGGGGACATGGGTTCATAGGCCTTTATGTCTTGTTTTCATGCAGGGAATATACCCTGTCAGTTTGCACCTGTAATTTTGCAACACCCTGTATGTAATAAATTCTACAGATAGTCGACAGTCATTGAATGGGTCTATGAGCTGTCAGTTATTATCGAAGCAAGAATATCTCCATAGCTCATATATTGCGACACAATACGCGTATTGTTTATTTGCCATCTTTCCATTTCAGTTAACAACATTAAAATATATGTGTTTGCTGTTAAACACAGCATACATCCACCTTGACGTCATGTACCCTGTATGTATCCACCTGGTCGAATGAGGTTCCATACCTTGAGTATTACCACCTGTGACCGCTTGGTCTAAAGTTCCACAATTCATGAAGAATTGGATGTATTATTTTCATTTCAGAACATTTCACAACTCGTTTTACATTTTCTGTCTTACATTTCACACCAGCGGGAACTGTCCTTTACCGTTCATCTCAAATTATCCTCAGTTTGGACAAAAGCCCTTGACAAATCAGGATGGAAACTTGAGTTTTGGGACAATTGCGTCTTAACACTAGAAGCGCCGTTGCGGTCATTTTGACCGTTTTTTGATTTGAAAATGCGATAATTTCGAAACCCCTTTATGCACACACTTCTCCATTTTAGACTTTTCCTATTTCTCAATGTACTTCGCTTTGGCAAATTTTCGTTTGATTTATTTATTATTTTTCAGAGATTTCGATTGGTCTACCTAAAAGCGCCGGACCGGTCATTTTGACCGCCGTATTGCATTATATTATATTACACTATATTTAGCTGCACAATAACACATTTTACAACTTTCTGACTTACCCCTTTATGACGATATGGACTCTTCGTTAGATGCTTTTATTGAAACTGTGAATTTTCGACTTGAAAAATACAGCGGTCAAAACGACCGATTTCGGTAATTATAGGTATGTGAAAATTTTGGTGCTTCTAGTGGTATTAATTTTCTCCAAATGTGACAAATCTTGATTCACAATGAGTGATGGTTACATGTACTATACATAATAAGGATGCAGACAATAATTAATAGTTTCTTTCACTGTGCGTTTTTGGCTTGAAAAAATACATTGGTCAAAATGACCGCCTTGGCGCTTATAGGTATGTGAAAAACTTGGCGCTTCTAGTGTTAAAACCAGTACAATTCAGAACTCTATTCATAAATGCAGAGTTTTTAATGTATGGTGGATTTATGGGGAAACTTCTAGCTTATTTTCAGAACTTATAAATAATGGATATTCATTTCATGTCACCATTATTCAGCACCAGAGCTCATTTACTCCAAGGTTCTTGAAAAACCAATACGATACTGTGAGCATTTTCCGTTCATCACCGCTAGGTGCCAGCACCTGACATTTTGCCAGCATGAGACATCAAGTGATGACTCATGTGGATGCAACCGAACTCGCACCGAACCCCCTTTGCAAGCAGTGGATCCAACCGAACTCGCATGGAACCTCCTTTGTCCTCCGGTTCGAGCTGGGCCAATGAGAACGCAAGAAAAGAGTATAAAAAGGGGAGAAACAACAGAAGAAGGAGTGCGGAGTGAAAAAAGGAAGAGCCGTGATCATGCACACGCTTGTCCGAGCTTACGTTCAATGGAGACGCCGTTTTAAAGAATCAATCAGTTTTGCATTCATATTGTCGATGTTCTCTTTAATATTCAAACTTGTAAAAGATCTAAACCCCACCTTAGTTGTTTATTAAAACAAGTTTAAACAAGGTCACCGGACAGATCACTTCCCGTCAGCAGTTAGTCTTAGTGGTCAGATAGGCCTAGGAAAATCGTTCTTTCTACACATACCAAGATGGCGACCGGAAGTGCCGACGAAATCGTTCCTGACAATACTTTGTTAACAATCAGACTTTTGTACAAATTTTCAGCTGATACACGACATGATGTAGGTACATTTACAGGGTGTCCCAGAGCTAGTGAATAAAAAAGCTGCATTTTAGAGGGTACCAAACTAAACATATTTCACATTGGAATGTACGGTCCAAAATCAACCGTTAACAAATGGCAAGCAAAAGAAGGTTTGAGTCGAAAGTTAATTTTAATGTAAAATTTTTACAATAAATGTTCAAAGTGGCGTCCATTTGAAGTTATGCATGCTGCACAACGCCTATGCAGTGATTGTCTAACTCTTTCAAAGATCCCTGGCATGTTCTGTACTTCTCCAGCAGCAACTGAAATTCTGGCCACAAGATCCTCAGCAGAGTCAACAGGAGTTGCATACACTTGGGTTTTGATGTGTCCCCACAGAAAATAATCAATTGGCGCCAAATCAGGTGATCGTGGTGGCCAAGCAACAGGTCTTCCTCTGCCAATCCAATGGTCCCCAAAGGTGGCATTCAGATGAGCTTTCACATTAAAGCTAAAATGTGCAGGGGCTCCATCGTGCTGAAACCACATCTGTCGGCGTATTTCAAATGGAATGTCACCCAGAAGTTCTGGCAGCTGTTCTTTTCAAAATACCTTATAAGTTTGTACTGTCAATCGTTGTGGAAGCAAGTACGGCCCAACCAAATAGTCATTGATGATGCCAGCCCAAACATTTACTGAAAACCTCTCGTGGAATGTTTTTAGTCTTACACTGTGAGGATTCTCATGACTCCAAAGATGAGCATTGGTGACTAAATACCAACACTTCCGAATGTCAAGGACTGTCGACCCAAACCTTCTTTTGCTTGCCATTTGTTAACGGTTGACTTTGGACCCGACATTCCAATGTGAAATATGCTTAGTTTGGTACCCTCTAAAATGCAGTTTTTTTATTCACTAGTTCTGGGACACCCTGTATTGTGTATGACCCGGCTGTTGGCCATGCATTTTAATTCATCCAAGCTCACATTATAAATGCGACAATAGCCTTAGTACATAATACCAAGAGTGGATGAAGTACCTACTTCCCAGATTGTAGGAACATCCTAATTAAGCTTTAGGCTAAGCCTCAGATAAGCCTAAGGATGCTGCTGTTGAGACTACGACAATTTCTACCCGAAATTGCATTGCCTTTTTAGTCTCAGAAGACTGACAACGCAGTACTGGCACTGTCCAAATGTGATAACATCACTTTATTGGCACATATTTGCAGAACTGAATTTTGGTGAGCTGACTGGTTCAAAAAACACCAGAACACTGCCTCTTAAAAGTACGTAAATGCTCATGCTGCATAAAAAATAAAGAAAACCAACGCCCTGTTGCCGCCATTACTGTTATTGTTGGGCATTCACAGACTGCCCTTTAACCCCAGTGCGCCATTAACCCCAGTGCGCCTTCATACCATGTAATGACGTCATAAGTACTAATTTTAACAGCTGCCGAGGCAGCTGCTCTTCTGATTCTACAGTCACATTTTAATTAAACTAACATTTCCTATTCGTTCGTAGTCACATAAGTATATTCTTGTAAATTACACAGAGAATAAAAGCGATTTTGGTATATCGAGAGTGGCCGAGGTTATTCTTAATCGAATGATGGTACGACGTCGTGATACATTCTTGGCAAACTCACTACGTTTTTGGTTTTAAAACAGTATAGTATTCACAGTCTCCAGTAATTACGTTCGTTTGGAAAAAGGTCGACTTCTCAGTTGGCCACATGATTAAGTGGGCGGCTCTAATCTTAAAAGCAAAATGGCTGCCGCTGACAGAAAACAAACACTCCTGTGTCGAGATGTTTGGGCAGTGCGATAGCCATTTTTGTTTGCTTGAATGAAGCGTAAATGAAGCGAGCTGCTTGATCAGAAGGATCCGATCATTTTGGCTTAGCCAATCATAGCACCCAAAACACGTGTCACATTTCCAAATTATTATGCTTCCGCTTTCCCATAAGTCTGAGGATAGCTGAGCTCATATCCTGTTTTGCTAGAATGGATGCATCAAGGTTTCTCTGAAATCCGTACATTCCGGATATATGTGAACTATTGTTGTTCGTTTGTTCGCTGAAATTGTATTGTTTCTTTTAAGAAAGTATTCTTTTATGGATATCACCCTGAAATGACATGCTTACACTCTCCATTATCTGCAAATGATCTGGAAAATTACATTTGATTTTGTGTAATGCAGTAGAATTCGCGTATTAGCAATTTGTCTAAAGCCGGCTCCACACATTGGCCACACGTTACTGCAAGTGTCGCTTGGCCAACCTGTGGATTGAGCCGTTGGCGGTTGTGTTAGCGCTGGCCATAGGGTAGGCGGTTTTTGTCCTGCTTCAAAGGGCGCTGGCGCTTGCTCACGTGCGCCAAGTTGTCCCATTCACACATTGGACTCAACTCTCCAAGACGCAGGTGACGCTTTTGGTGGCGTTTTTCATTTGTTACACCGTTTATTTTGAAATTAACTTATTACTGTAAAAGCTCGCTAATCTGGACCCCCGCTGATCCGGACTGGCAAAATAATTAAAATTTTCTGTACTTCAGTACGTTGAGCAGCAAGAAAGCGCCACATCTAGCGACCTGATGCAGTTGCGTCGCTGGAGAGAATATGCAGCCAAGAAGCGATTAAATTCGCAAAAACAAAAACACATAAATGATTATTTTACTCCAACTGTGTAACTGTTTCCCTTGTTAAATGTTTTAAATGCAGTACATACACATAAAATAAATGTCTGTTATACAGTTTATTGGTTGCTTTTAGCATAAGCAAAACATAAATAATTTTTTCCCGGTTAAAAATATGTACTTCGGCTAATCCGGACTTTCATTAATCCGGACGACCTCCGGTCCCACCAAGTCCGGATTAGCGAGCTTTGACTAGACTTTATTCTGCATTAGTGTTATAGTAACAATCGCTACACAAAATGCAGCAACTGCAAGCTCCAGGTCATCATCATCATTCGCCATTTTGACATTGGCTGTGTAACTTGTGAATTGACAATATGTGCCAATCTGTGGGTGCCCACTTGTAGGTGTGTAAAAGAACACCCAATGTTGGAGCAAACATTGGCCTGGCCACGTGAGCCAATGTGTGGAGCCGGCCTTACAATAGCGAGAAATGCCGCACCGTCTTGGGCAGAAGCTAATTCCGCTTTGCAAACTACCCAGGCATTTCTGGAAGCACAAAGACGAATACTTTCAGAAAGCAAAAGAGCGAATTCGTCAATTAGCAAGTTCGCCTCATTTTTGGAATTTTTGTCGGTAAATTTAAAGGAGAAATTTATAAATCTTGAGTAATTTTTGTAAATAATTCATTTTACCAATTTTCATCATAAAACCGATGGCAGCGCCATCCAGATAATTGAATAGGAAACGAAAATAGTTGCGATCACAGTCTCAATGATAATAACAGTTGGTCCTCAGTCTACCAGGTGGCGCAGGGTTATGTGTGCGGAAAGGTAGCGCATCGAACAACACCGCCACCTGGTAGATAGGGAACCAACTACGCTCAGAAACGTTCCAATTGGTTGAATTCAGTGTCCGGGCCTTCGTTGGCGGGGGTTAAGTAATGGGCGGGGACGTAGGCGTGGCCTAAATAAAGTGAGGCGCTCTACCTGATGTCTTTACGATCCTATTTTGGTATTTCGATGGCAGCATCGACGAGCAACGAAACATCACTGCCAAACGGAAATGGCCTCATCCTGTACCATTTTCCCTCGTCTTATTACTCGCAAAAGGTACCGATTTAGTGCGTCTTCATTTTCGCAAACAAAATGGCTGCCATCACCCGATCGAATCTGCTACTATTCGAAAATCTAACAAAAAAAGCAATTTACTGTTCTTAATCTTCAGTTCAGTTCCTATTTTCACGGAGTGTCGATTAATTTGTATTGACTATTGATGGTTTTTCGATTTCATCCGCGACTTAGGTATGATTCGAAGCGCGTTGATTTTATGGCCGGCTTGGTGTTTTGATCCGATGCTAGAGCGCCTTGATAGGGAGAGTGGTATACATGAAAAGTTACGTAGCACCGTATGAGTATTAGACATGCTTGTGACGTCACCAGGCTACCTTCGGCACTAACCCAAAGCGAATTTTGACGTCATGGGGCTGCGTTCATCCCTGATTGGCTCACGGAAATGTTCTATTGGCATTCCTGGGGAGTAGCCACGGTTGTGCCTGATTTCTATTGGTTCAGCCATGTTTTTCGCCGAGCTGTGTTATTTGCCAACCCCGCCCACTATTTGGTGATTAGGTCTTGGACTAAATTAGGTGGAGTTTTGCGGATGACGGCGGCTGGGGCTTTCCCAACCAACCAATCAGGATTTCCCAAAAGATTTGGCAACGTTGAGAGGAAACATGGCGGAACAAATGAACGCGAGGCACAATAGTGGCCACATTCTCCTCCTTACCAGATGGCCAAGCAAGGAAAAATCATAGAATTAAATGCTTTGATGCAGGGTAAAAACAATGTTGACATGTCCACAACAATATGGACAATTCTAAAAATGTTTCAGCGTTGTTTGAATACAATTTGGCACACTTCCTAATGCCCCAACACATTTTTATATATAATTCTAAATTCTAAATATAATAAAAATGCTATATTGCCTATTTATAATTCCCATAAAGTTACCTGCAATTGGAATCAATTTAGGTGGTTATGGCTTTCCAAGAGAAGAGAATCAAATACAAGTCGCATCACGTGAACCTCTTCAAATACGAACAGTACGAGCCGTGGTTCGTGCGGCTCAATCCCGAAGGACAGGTACCGGTCCTTAAAGACGGCGTCAAGATCATTCCCGGTTCCGCAAGGATCATCGACTACTTAGAAGACAATTTCAGCAATGGTAACATATTTTCTTTGTTGGAAATATACCTGTCCGAAAATGCTACTCATTTCGTACAGGAGACACGCCACGACTGTTACCCGAAAAGGGAAGTGCCCAGGCGAACCGCGCGCTCGCGCTCAGCGAGGTCCTTGACAAAGTGCCCATCGAGACCATCACCTTGGGCTGCGCGCGCTTCCCGGACCTGACAAAGGACACCCTGTTAATCCCCTGCATCCGGAAAATGATTCTCGGTTATTTTATTGAAGCCACTATATTTTCCGTAAATTGCGCGCACGGTCCGAGTTACCGCGACTGACGAAGTTTCGTTAAGCCTATTTCAGTAACCGACCGCAAGTGTTGAAAGACTTGCACGACAAGAACGAAGACGTGAAGGAACACTACAACAGCCTGAGGAACCGGGCGATGCAAGCGCTGCGCGACACCGAAAAGGCGAGCGATGTGCGGCGTAATCTGGATCGAATGCAAGAGGTTTTCGATGAAGTCGAACGTGAACTGGCCAAGCACGCAAATGGTAACAACTTACTGACCAGTGGAAAACGGAGCCTGGTATCCAAAATTATAAGAGAACAAAATATGCTTAGAACAGTCCAGTGCATCAGCCCTTGGATTTTTGCCCCATCTTTATGGGACACCCTGTATACGTACAGTACGTAGTACGTACAGCATGTAAATTGGAAAATATTTTTCTTTTACGACGCTCTGTGTTATCCGTTTTTTCGATTATCCGTGGATAGTCGAGACTCTACTGTACTTCTAAATTATTTCCTCACTTTATGACTAGTTTTCTGCTTTAACCGTTTAATCGCGGTTAACGAAAGCTTGGTTCTCAATTTCGGTTCTCGTTTCGAATCGCAGAATCGCCGTCTTGGTGGCTGTGCAGCGAGCGGTTCTCCGTCGCCGACATATCGTTGTCCGTCTTGGCGAACCGGCTTCACGAGTTGGGGCTGTCGCGTCTGTACTGGGCCGAGGAAGGACGGAGACCTCATCTGGCCCGATACTTCGCCCGGGTCCAAAGCCGCGAGTCCTTCAAGTGCGCGTGCAAAGTGGCTGCCGACCTGCGCGTGCTCTTGCTGGTCCACCGGATCAAGCGCAACCCCGGCTTGCTTATCACGGTTACGTCGGTGATCACGGTTGTCGTCGGCTCGCTTCTCTACTGGCGGTATAAATAACCTAGGGATAAGTAATAAGACGACAAAAGGAAATTAGTAAGATGCATTTCGGTTTCGATTGTCCGGTACGTACCTTTGTAGTCACGCCTTATTTTAGCAATACGACGCGAAATAAAATCTAGAGCCGCGTACAAACAACGAGTCTTTAAACGGGCTTTAATTATGCGGCAAAATACTGCGTGTAAGTATTTTTCTCTTCTCGCTTCATCGAGTCGAAAAATAGTCGATATATCATCGTAATTCGGGTATTTGAAGGACATTTTCGTACGGTTCACGGTAATTGTCATGGAAACTTAACCCTTTCATTGCTGATCGAGAATAATTTCCGATTTGATTTTACTCTTCTAGAACAGAAATGAAAGGGAGTTAAATAGACGAAATAGT
>WWPM01018437.1:0-13045 GCA_023279145.1 Glomeris maerens | reverse complement strand
TAGTAGTTTAGTCTGCCTTTTTAAAAGTATTTATGCAGTGTTGGACTTGCACACATTTATTTTACAATGTTATGGTGAAATTCAATTTTTTATAAAGTATAGTGAACTAGATAAAAACAAAGTTTGCGTCATATAAACATTTACGAAATCTGAAACTTAGTTTATGCATATTCTCTAACTGTCTACAAATAAGCTACAGATTGGTGACCTCATTAAGAAAACTGTTAAAATGCTGATCTCCATACACGCAGTTGTCAATTGAATATTGTTTAAACTTATGGTGCGTGGTTTTTTATCTTTTTCTTGGGGCGGAGGTCTTTTGAGTGTCCACATTTCTTCTTTCTGCAGCTTTTAGCTCCTGGATGAAGACGAGCATAACACCTAATATAAACGAGTAATAACTATTGAAATTTGTACAATTTAGGGTCACAACTGTATCAAAATATAAGAATTCAGCATTACTTTCTACATATCTTTTTGTTGCAATTGTATTTTTGCGCGAGGAGTTTTAAATTCTGTGGAATGCTACTATGCATTCCACCACGAAGACGAAGTACCAGATGTAAAGTTGATTCTGTAAATTCAATACACAAAACTATAATTCCAACATACTTGACAATTTTGGTTTCATTTGCTTCATTCTGTATAATGCAGTTATGTAAATTTTAATTGAAAGATTTGTGGCAGATGTCATTTTATTTATTCGAAATAACTTTTTAAAAAGAGGAATGCAGATTAACCCCGAGTGCAAAATGTGTCGCCGTATAAGAGTTATAATTAAAAAAAATACCTTTTTGAATATTATAATCTAACAAACTGAAGCCATCTTCTAGTTGTTTTCCAGCAAATATTAAACGTTGCTGATCAGGAGGAATTCCTAATTTGTCACGATGAAAATAAGTAGAAAGTTGAGTTTTAGTGCGCAAAATAAAGCTATGGAAAATGGTGAACAAGCTTGCCTTCCTTGTGTTGAATATTAATCTTAATATTTTCGGTTGTGTCCGATGGCTGAACTTCAAGGGCAATTGTTTTACCCGTTGGAGTTTTAACGAAGATCTGCATTTTTGCTCTAAATAAATACGTATTATACTCTAAATTACGATATTGCGTTGGAAGTTTGATGCTATGTACGCAAATCAATAAAACTAGCTGTTGATACTGCCTTAAGTTTATTATTAAAATGGGGAATATTCTCATATTGCCTTGAGAAAGTGGGTTTCTAGAGTTATATTTAATAAATTTTTACGGCTGCAGGCTCTGAATTGCAATTTCTGAGGTGTATAAAAGAATAAGGAGCATAGCTATATGGAAATGTAAAACATTATTGATTCTTATTGATTAGTAATGTAATGTATTTTTTTATGAATTGTATGTCTTACGTTAGATACCTACAACCAATGTTACTCACTGTAAATGCTGGTCTACTTCACAGCACAACTTCAGAAATTTCAATTGATATTTTGCTGGTTGCAGGATATATAGATACTCCATAGTTAAATTGCCTAACGTGGTGAAACAGTTGGGTTGTGAGCGCAGTGTGGTGCAATAATGGTAAAACACAACATTCGAAATCAATATTCACTCAATCGATCAATAAACACGCCCGTTGTGTGACGTCATAATCACTGTTCAAAAACCTTACAATACGATCATTTTATTCAACGCTTCTTAAATAATTTCGGATTGCCTAGCTGCACAAAAGTGTAGCAAGTAACGTGTACTTTTTTAATAAACGTTTGAGTCAATAATATTATCATTATAAATTTAATTTAAAAAGCTAAATGACGCAGCGAAGTTGACACACTTGTTGCGAAAATTCTTCTGTGCACCATAACGTTTTGGCTTCGTATACATTTTTAAATAAAATTCTCTCCTCCAAACTAACACCATTGCGAAAAATATCGTAATTTAGTTTAGGCTATTGAATTGTAAGCGACATGCAGTGAAGAACCAACTGTTCCTCCTGTATAGAAATTGCCACTGACATGACCCCCCCCCTGCATTAATAACCCTTTGTAGCCTTATACATTCAATTCCACGGTGCCGTGCGCTAACCGGTCTCGTGTAACATCGCACTCCGATCACATTTTTGCTATATTTTGTAACCCACGTTGCATTTCCGGTAGCTTTTTTCGGTTTCGGAAATAAAAATTCATCCATTTTTTTGTCTCTTAACCCGAAAATTCCGTAACTGGATACTGTCATGAACCGAGGCACCACACTACAAATTTGTAGGAAAAGCGTTTGTTAGTGAGTTTTGCCTGTTAAATATTATCCACTTATTATTTTTATGGGATTACGTATAATACCTATATTTATACAACAAGTTATATTATTATAGGACTGGATTTCGCAACCGAAACCAATATTTAGTTATTTCGCACCTCTATGAAACCTCCTTTTTTGTACCCCATCAACAACTTTACACCGATGTGCATATTATTTTAGTGTTGTATTAATCATTAAGCGAAACCATGAGTAGATGAAGAGTGGAGCCATGTAGTAAAATATAGCATGGATCCCTGTATATACTTGTCGTAAGCAGTTTTGTATAAATTAATTCTCAAACTTTTTCTGTCCAATATCATGGACATGAAGCGATTTCAGCAGAGGAATCCCATTCTGGCACTTCCAATGTTATTTGATGTTAATTATTATTGCACATGTTAAGTATGAAATTTTGATTTTAAAATAATTGTTATTTTTTTTGGTAAATTTTTTCACAACTAGGGCATGATATTGATAACACTTAGGTCATCAAATGGTGAGGAAATTATAACAAGGTGTAAAGCAGACCAGAGTTGACTCGTCATTGTAATAATTATACTCTAATTCACCCATGGTTGACAGTATTGTACTCTATGGCGCTTGTGCAATCGTCTGTCATGAAGGCGTAAACAGGCAGAAAATAGTCCCAAAAAGGGAGATCCGCCATTTTAATTCATAGTTATAGTCAATGTGTACGTACAAAGGGGGGGGGGGGTTGGAGGTTGGGGGTTGGGTTGAGTGTGACGCCTGCGTACGGAAGGGAGGGAGGGGGTGTAAAATTGGCTAAAATGAGTACGTATTAAATGGACGACCCCTTACTTCGTTTAATAAATGTCAACCCCTTCAGGTGACACTGAAACAATTTCCACTGTATGATACGAGTTTTAGGGGACGGTGCAAAATGGTGACAGCTTTAACTGAGGGGGAAGGCCAAAAAGTTGGAAAGGGATCATCCATAAAATACGTTCGCTTTAAGGGGGGGGGGGGCTTTGGTGACTGTGACAAAAGTGTATGATAAATGGGGGGGGGTATAATTCCATAATGTGTACGTTCATCAATTTTTCCCGTCATTACCGTGCAAATCCGAATATTTGCAAAGTTTGGACAAACTTTCATTTTTATGCATACATTGAAACTTTAGCCATGAAAAAAAATCCATTTTCTTTGCTGTTAACTTTATTGCGCAAATCATAAAAGAGTTTATGATTTTACCGGAAAGGGGGGGGTGTTGGGATTTGTTACACCCTTGTTACAAAAGGGGGGGTACAAATTTCAGCGATTTTAGCGAGCGTATTTTATGGATGATCCCAAATGGAAAATGCAATACTCGCATGACTCAAGATCAAAGAATTGAACTTGTGCAATAAATGTAGTACATATTTTGAATAATATTTAGGTTTATTGTAAACATTTTTTTACATACTGTATATCACGCATTCAGGCCAAGGAATTTACCTGTCACCAAGGGTTTTTGTGCATTATGAATCGCCTGAAAAAACGCCAATGCATTTACCTAAATAAAATCTCAACAATTTTATGTAACAGGGAAAACGAATTAACACAGTGTAATATGTATATCCATTAATTATAATAACGTTGAGAAATATCCATGGTCGTGTGCCATTTGATCAATGTTAGATAATTTGCGGACAATTTTTTCCTTAATATGTATCGTACAGTAGTTAACCTTGTTACAAGTTATTTAATGGAAAATTCTCAGCAGGAAGCTAAACTTAAATTTTTATTTATAAAAGTGCATTGCTTTTATTTGAGCTAACACATATGGCAGCAATTCTTTTGTGACACCACAAACCGGTGTTAAACAGGGGATTGAAATGCGAATTTGTACTAGAAATTCTCTTATTGGTTTTAGGAAGAGCTTATTGCATAATGCTGTGAAGATAAATCCCGATAGAATTCAAGTTGAGGAATTGCAATTAAGTTTGAGTCAGAGCATCCCATGTTCTTGCTCATTTTAAATTTGAATGTAATTTGAGTGTTCATTTGCAGAGAACAGATACGATGTAAAATACTGCTGGGAAATTTCCATATTTTTAATACAAGTTCTCTCAGTATATTGGAAAATTCCAACTGGTTAAATACCTCACTTCTCTGTACAATTTGCTATAATTCTGTGGCTTGCAGAATTACGTAATAAAGTGAAGTGTTTCAATATTTTATGCAATCAGCTGAGACATGGACACAAACATTGAGCGTTTCATGTTCCTGTCATCGTTTTATTCAGGATAAAGCACAGTGGCAAACAAGAACGAAAACATTTATTTGATCTTCTTCTTGGGACGCAGATTGTTGGTGTGCCCACACTTTTTCTTCCGGCAGTTTGTGGCTCTTGGGTGAAGACGAGCATAGCACCTATGGCAAGAAAAAGATTAGCATTAAGATTTATCTCGGCTTTTAGTTTCTAATTGTCACTATGAATTACTTTCTGCAGATCATCTTGTCGCAGTTGTATTTTTGAGCCAAGAGACGCAAACTTGGTTCGATTACACCACCGCGAAGACGGAGCACAAGATGCAACGTAGATTCTGTAAAACAAAGCAGCCGTAAAGTAAGCCATTTTCTTATTTGTATCCAATGTACTACACTAAGACGTACAGCAATTTATTTTAAACACGCACCTTTTTGGATGTTGTAATCGGACAAAGTGCGTCCATCCTCAAGCTGCTTCCCAGCAAAGATTAAACGTTGTTGATCTGGAGGGATTCCTAATTTCATACATGATAAAATGTAATTATTTTCACAATTTGAACAAACAATTTATATTTCAGAAAATAATTAAGTCGAGCCTTCTTTGTCCTGGATCTTGGCCTTCACATTTTCAATAGTGTCTGATGGTTCAACTTCAAGGGTAATTGTTTTACCCGTCAGGGTTTTCACAAAGATCTGCATTTCTGCAGCAATGGGAAGCTGGGTGAAATATTTTTGGCAATTAGTTTTTTGGTGCCACATGGAACAATCGAGTTACAAACGTGGTATGAAAACACGCAAACACAAGTAGTTAAACAATTCCCAATTTTTGAACGATGTAAATCTTGCTTACTTAAATTGCTGTTTGGCTATAAATATACTAATGAATCGTAAAAAAACAATTTCTGCAGCGTATATTTACCTCACAGTGATTATGCCCACCAAACAAGTCAAGAAATGGCTGCAAGAGAAAAGAATTTTATCCAAAGTAAAACTTCCAGGATTAAGTGGTAACGCGCCGCTCGAGGAATCCCCTATTTTATAGCACGTTGAATGGTACAGCGTATAGGTGGCGCTCTCATTGACTTTATGTTTTCCGTGCGTGAAGCGCCGCGTTACATGGTTGGAATAGCGAGTAGTTCAGATTAAACTGTACCACGGGGATTCTACACTGAAATCAGGGCGCTGCTGGGAGCAGGCTTGAGAGGGTTCCAGTATTAAAGCACAGAGGGCGCCACTGAGACATGCGTAGCTAAAATTACTTTGGCGGCCTTTTTCAAATTGCTTTATCGAACAAAAATCGTGTCGGCTGGAAAAAAATGAAACATAAATACCCTCATAAACTGTCATTTTGTAAAAAGATGGTAACTATTCCAGCTAAATTGGACAATTTTTACATGCAATTGTGCGGAATAAGGATAAGTATATTCTGCACATTAATCTCGTTTGAGATACGAAGCGTGGGATGCAGCGGCCATTGTGGTTTACAATAATGCTGGTATGCTGGGAAAAACATAGGTACGTTGATTTACAATTCAGTCACAGTGTAAATATAGTAATTATTATTTTCGCCTGAAAGTAAAATACATGACAAATTTATCAAAGCAAACTGTCGAGTTCGGTTCGTTTTTTTTTATGAATTCAATACCCAGCAAAATGATGTTTTCGTATATTGCAATACTGTTTGGACATGTGGTTGGCATTGTTGATAAATTGCTCAAAAATATTCCAGAGTACTATGAACAGCAGGCATGCACTTACTCAGTTAATCAAAATACTGTATACTGTATTTGCATTCTGTTAGCCAATGCCGACATTTCGCAAGTTGTGAGCACAATGATGCGAAAAAATATAATCATTTGTCTTCCACTTTGGTGGAAAACGACAAATACTATAGCTGGAGGTGACCTTTGATCAATAAATGGCAAACATGTTTAAAGCCATGCAACTGTCATTGAATTCCTAGTATACAATACTTTATTTACATGCGCAGCAACCCTTACTGATGTGTCATTAGCATGGCAATAGGCCTACTTCTGAATAAAGACCACCCTTTATCATTGAGTGTTTTAGCACTTCATGAACAAAGTTTGCCAACCATATCCAAATTAGATACAAAATTGATTTACAACGTTTTGTGAATAATGTATACATTTGTAGTATCTATCATGGGAGGTCAATACGCCGTTGAGTATGACGTCATCCGCAAATGCTCCCGACGTTTCCATATTTTCTGGGAAAGGTATTTATATTTTGTAAAAGATCATTCAAACGTAACTATGCAATAAATAGTGGACCAGATTTGCCAATTAAAATTACCATAGGTATATGACTGGTATATAATTAGAACAAATGGGAGACTGATTAACTGATATTCCCCAATCACGAGATTATGCAATATAAATATTTTGTTGAGAATATCGCTTTATTGGGCAACGAATTATAACGGCGTGGCCCGATAAGGGAATTGTCGGAAAAACTCCAATAGAATTCCGTAATCTGCGTACATATTTAGAGCGGGTGTGTCGATCGGATTGACCAATGAACGCGAAGTAGGTGCGGTTACGTAACACGAGCCAATAAGGAGATGCGCCGTGACGCAGCGGCCGTCGCAGTGAGTCAAGTCCATTGTCAAATAGCGGAGGATGGTTGGTGGTGGAGGAATCCATGGTATTTTGTAGGAGAGGTGAAGTGAAATTGACTTCTGCTTGTCAGTATGTGTCTGGACATTGAGGAGTGAGGGCGGGCTGGCAGCTCTCGTCGGTGGCCGCTGCGCCGCCTCTGCTGCTCAGTTCCGGTGAATGGGACGTATCGGCGAGTGAATCTCAGCCAGGATTTCGGTGTCCATAGCCAGTCTTCGCCGATATCGATCTAATTGATGAGATGATCAGGAAACTACCATGCCAAATTCTGGCATTGCTCGTCCTCGTATGCATCAGTATCATCTCAGGTACTGTTAATATGACAGCATCTGTTTCTCGTTTTAGTTAATTTTGGCAAATATTATATTTAACAACCATAATGGTTCCTTAATTCGAAACTCTGCCTTCGAATATTATCACATGGATAATACCGGTGATTTGCGGTTGCTACATTCTATAAGTAATTGATGAATTGAGAGGGGTTATCGTCGAGAACGGAACGGCGATGAAGTTATTCGCTACCGCATTTTATACGCTGTGTTGTGGTGTTCTAACGTGCGGTTGAGCCCCGCCGCGTATTTCCATGCTTGTAAAATAATTCGTTTTGTTGTGGGGTTAGATGAGAGGGAGGGGAAGCAGTTCATCTTCCGAATGGATGCTGTAACAAAAACAATACAACGTTCCCATCAATGATTTTTAATTAATTCTGCCGTCATTATATATACAATGACAATACGTGTTGTGCTTTTAAAAAGAATGCGTAAATATTTTTTTCCCCGAATTTGCGTAAATTGCATGCAATGCAATAAGAGTTATGTTTTTAAGCTCGTGGTTACCGTTAGTGACCTAGAATGAACCTAGAAAGTGGCAACGCCCCCCAGTCGGTGTCTTCTCCACTCAAACCGGCTTCTTATTTTTATTTAGCAATTTATTTTTCAAGGCGCGCAAGTTTTTTCCCCCCTGCTTTTCTCTTCTTCGCCCCCTTTTTTAATGAAGGCTGTGCGAAGCTTTCGTTTTGCCCAACGGGCAGAAATGCCAGCTTTCTTCGCACCCAAAACCAGTTGTTGGACCTCCCGGCACGTCATACAGCCAATTTTTGTTCCCTTTGCAAAATCCCGCATGTTGATTGGTTGGTTTCAAATCGCGCATCCGTTTGAAATGGGCCCTGTGTAGTTCGAGATTCTACCACTAGGGTGTTCTATTGTTTTGCGAAAAATTATTATTCTATATCTATCCAGTAGGAAAAATTAATATTGGCAAAGTAATTACATTAGGGCCGAAAGGGAAAAAGATGCCAAGTTCGTTGCGAATTTTGTTAGAGATAAGGAAATTTACTATGCGCTATTAGGAATTGGAATTACGATATCGATCAGAGGTGACCTTTATTTAATTCTAAATAATGAACTGCATGAACTTGGAAAACCAGTAAGAAATGCATTATATATTTTGGAAAATTGACTAGGCTATTACGTGGTCTTGAGCATTATGAAAACGCGGCTGATACACAAAGCATAATTTTAACAGTAGAACACTATTGAAAAGTGTATTAAATGGGAAATGGCAAAATAGGATGTTGTTCATTGGAGAAAACGCTAATTACATCAAGTTAGATATTATTTTTCGATGAGATGCAAGGTCATTGGAAAACTGACCGTCATGAAAATTAGGTAATCTGAGAAACCGTGGAAGGCCACTTGGTGATTTAATCCCAACTCCAAATATAATGTAGTTAGTTTAATGGATTTGACTGGTTCGGATAAAAGAGGGCGTTTGCGGTGTGTGTTGGCCGAATTGCGGCAGAAAAATGTGGGTTGGCTACAACACCTTTGACACTTTGGTCATAATGTAACGGCGAGCATATTTGATTGAGAAACGGGTCATTGATCTTGCTCCCCCTCCTCTTCTTCCCCAATCGTCAATCGATACCGAGGTGACGTCACCGTGCCAATTTCCGGCGCCATTTTTGCGCCAGCTAAATAAAAGTTGGAAGTGAAAATGTGCTGGCGGCAAAATGTCAATCGTCAGCCACAAATGAAATTTTCTCAGGACTGTCTCATTCCAGTGTTGCGTTCAAATGCTACGGACTGTATATCAATATGAATGCGCTATGCCAATATCTTTCTCGGTCGGTAATATCTTCCGTGCAATGAATTATGAACACCGATATATCGAACAACCGATGACTCATTTCGCCAGGCTTTTTATAGCTTTGCATATATTATAGTAGATTTGTATACATTGGTGAAAGGGAGATTTGCCCCTTTTCAGCGTGAATTTTCATTAATTTTATAGATTTTTATCTTTGTGGCTGGTTTTTGAAAGCTGTGCAGGGTTGCCTCTTGATCTATTGTTTAGTTTCAGCACTATAATCGGACCAACATAGCTTGGACATGGAGGCGGAGCATATTGCCGATGCATTAGTCTCATTGCTCGCTGCTCCTCTTCGCTCGCTCGCCATCTTTGTCGTGGGTATTTCAGAATCTTAGACAGGAGTAACTAAGCGATGAGCGCAACCAATAGGAATACTTGGCGTGACGTCCAAGCTATGTTGGTCCGAGTATAGTACATACACGTATGTCATCTGTCCTCAACTAGAGTGAGAAATTAATACGTACAATGGAGAAACATGATGCTTAATGACTAGGTGATGACACGTGGCTTAAAGTTGTAAGATACGGTTCTAAATGGTTATAATCACAATTTTGCAAATTCTTATGCAATATGCCAATTCCATGTTAAAGTTTCAAAATGGCGACAGATGACGCATATGCCCGTGATGTAACAGTCCAAAAGCAAATGTGGAAAAAAGGCGGTATGAATAATTGTCCGCATTGTGTGGTCAAAGTCCTCAGTGGAATGGCTCAAATGACCGAAGTTCAGTACAAGCGTTTATTTGTTTCATTGTTTTTAGGTTCAAATATTAGTAGTACATAAAGTACGATTTATGGAGTATATTGCATTACTGTACACTGCATTGTTTTCCGGATTATACTTTAACATATGGAACCAAAGTTGTGTTCTCGTGGAAAATATGGAATGTGCAGAAAATCTTTTCTATGCAAATGCATTCGTACAAGACTTTTGTTCAGAATTATACACTTTTCCAAAAATTACGCCATGCAGATTTCTAGATATTTTACTAAACCATCTTTTCCTTTGTCACCTCATTCATTGATTTAGATTGTATAATTTGTTTGCAAAGAGGTGTAAATGTTTTTTTGTGCGCATATAATTTGCGTGTTTAATTGTACTTTGTGTGTATTGAAAGCGACATTAATTGCTCTGTCGGTTTCCATATATAAGTTTATGGAAGATGACGGCGAGAAAAGGGAATGAAGCTCAATTTGAGTGTAATTACAGCGAAAAGAAGACAATGCAAGACGTTGTTCGCTTGAGTCGGGTTTTGCTATTTTTAGTTCGTGCTCATTGATCTCGGAAGCCACGTGAGACGCATAACAATGTTTGGGAACAAATCAGAAGTCGGTGTCATGAATCCACTCCAGCACTCCATCATCAAAATTCACAACCACATTTTATAAGCTTCTCAGTCTGTAAAAAAAAAAGAAGCTGGTTGCGTCAGGGATGGAGAAAAGGCGGGGGGAAAATTCCAAATAAACCCGCATGTCCCAAGAATTTTTCTACTTTTCCGAAACAAGCAGCACAAGTCCAAATTAAGTTATCTTGCAATTTATAAACGCGTCGTTTGTGATGAATCTAAAGAAATCGTATTCGTGCGCCAACTTCTGGCAATTTTTTCCCTAAATAATTTATTGATGTATGATCAGTTGCAAAATACTAAATTATAATATAGGAATGGTTGACTTATTAAGTAAAGTTATAAAGGAAAAATAGGGTTGTATCTGCACAACTAGCTTAACATGCATATTATGGACATTTATTCTACTTCCATGAAAAAAATGCATAAGCAAACACGGTGTATGATTTACCCTATTTATAAATGGAAAAAGATGTGATTTAACCAATTCACAAATTGAGCTTGGGTGGTATTTTCAAATTCTTATGAAGAATTTTGTTAAAACAATCTTAATAATTCTGAAGACATTAAATCTTTGTTATACTGTTCATATAATTTTCAAGAATAATCCGACTTGACATTTTGAATAGAAATATTATGTATTTTGATTCTACTTTTAATAATATTATATTGAACATAATTTTAGGTAATTAATTGGTTGCCTGTAGTTAAGTTTACAGCGATTGTGACCTTTTGTCGTATTGTGCAGTAAATGATATTGGATGGATTTTTATGATTTTTAGCGAATCACGTGCAATGATGGGGCGATTCCAAATTTATGTCTTTAGTATGTCAGTTATGGGCACAGGGCCATCAAAAGTGCACTTAATATTCGACTGCCTTTCCCCGAACAGTGCCGTTATAACTGCTATTTAGAAGAACATTTCAGATGATGATGTCACAGACGGTGGCCCCAACTCTTAGCTTTATGGTTGTTGGAATGCGGATATTTTTTTTGCAGTCGCAGAACCGATATTTAATTCTGCAAATACAATGAATTTTGCAGGGCGGTGGAATTTCTATTGCAATCAAAATGATGCAGCACCAACACGTGACCATATAGCCGGGCTTCAATTGCCATAATTACATGGTGAATACAAGGCGTTGCTCGTAAATTATTCGAAAAATTTCATACAGATTTTGAGATAAAGCATGCATAAGTTGCAAAAGTTTTGCTCATTTGTTTCGAGACTGGGTTGGTGGAATTTATTTTTTATGCCAGTTCAGCTAGGTTAGTTTGTTAGTTTTTTTTTAAAGAAGGAAGAGTGGGGGAGGGGTCCTGGAATGTCTCAGGGTGGGGCATATGTTCAATGTTGCCTACTTGCACGAGACCCTTGTTTGCCTTTCTTTTCTTTAGTTTACTTTTGATGTTATGTTTCGTATTTTCTCAGATTATTTCTGAAAATTTCACATGTGCTAAAAATTATGTTTTGTTAAAATTTACAGTGTAAAATGTCTCCTAATTTCACGTGTACTTCCTTCCCTTCGTGGTGCTTAATTTGTAATACGTAATTTGATAGGCTGGGTTTTCAGAAACTAACAACTGAATTAATTTTGACTGTGCAATTTGCCCATAAACCATTTCTTTATTGTAGTTTCTAGCTTTGTAAATTACTTTTTGCATTAGACAGGACGTTTTTATTGATGAATTCACTTTTGTGATGGAATATCGAGACTGATTTCTATTTACTTGCTGTGCATGCAGAACGGTAGACAGAGAAATACATTTTTTTAAAGAATCGCGTAATTTCCGATCTTGAGAGAAATAACTTTAATGCTGCGGCTGAGTGCGTATACAAAATATTCATTTCCAAGAGAAAACATCCCTGAAAATCTGTAAGAAAATGTTTATTTTTATTGCCTTTATACATCTATTAGGAATTTCAGCATTGAATGAAATTTGACAACTTCCATTTGCTGATATGTACATTAGTACATAACATGCCTCGAATTTTCTCGAATTTAAGTGATGACTTTAATTTGCATCAATATTGATTTGGTTTGAGTTTTAAGATAAGTACGTAGATGGATGGATGGCAACAACGAATGAAATAACTGGATCGAGCCAATGGCTATGAATCTTTTGAAAATGACTGGTAGGAATTTTGAGACGTTGCATTATTGAAGAGTGATTTTTTTGGTTATTGCGGATGGGTAGTTTTGATTCTTGCTACTGCTTGAGCAAACGCATATGAATGACTATCGTGCATTTGTGGCATTTTCAACTATTCACGTATTCTGTGGTTGAGGATGAAGAAGAGAGAGTAAATTGTTTTTCTCCGTTCGGAGTTAGCTGGGCGTGTCGTGACGTTCCCATGGCGACGTTATGTGTTCATGTTTGAGGGTATTCAGCGAACAAAATTTCCCACATAGTTCTACATGTGCATGTTGA
>WWPM01018429.1:0-10391 GCA_023279145.1 Glomeris maerens | reverse complement strand
GAAATGGAAGCGAAGCTGATAGAAGTGGAGACGGCAAAGAGAATAGAAGAAATGGTTGCGAAGAGAGTGGAGGAAGAACTGGAGAAGCGAAAGGATGAGATCGAAGCGGAAGTACTGCGACGGGTCGAAGAAGCCAAAAGGGTGATGGAAAAACAGTTGCTGGATGAGATGGAAACGCGGCGGCAGCGAGAACTTGAAGACCAAAGAAAGAAAGAGGTAAGATGTTCACCCCATATTCAACGCGTAGGGATGCGCAGAGGGCTCGGCTCGTGACATCACACGTGACACGTTTGATTCCCCTGAAATGTCACGAGCCAAGTGCAGTACTTGCTTCAAAGTAAAGCATAAATTTGTTTTCTCGATGAACGCGGATATTATTACATCCTTAACGCACATAATATGTGTCTGAACCCTCAATCATCTTTTTTTTTTAAAGAAAACGGCTTCAACATACATTGTTTGTGAAATATGTTGAAATTAAAAAGTGGATTTGACATTTGTGCTTGAAAATTGTTAACAGAAATCTTCATGCATGTATTTTTGTTGTTGCCAGTGGTTTAGATTTTGGCGTTGTTACAATTTGGAGCACGTACTGTACTTCGCCTTTCTGTTGTCGATGGTACTGCGTGTCTGTAACAGATGCTGTTGTACCATAGATTTTTTTGTTGTGATTAATGGCAACGTAGTTTGTGATATGAATGAAATTGTCCGTATCAAGAAACAGTGAAAACACGGCAAACTTAATACAGTAAAGCAAAGCGCAGGCTGCGTATGGAGCAAGCGTCTCCATTAATGTTGAAGACTTGAAATTTGCAGATAGGAGACTGAAGTAACCATGCTTGCTGGCCCTCAGGTATTTTGACCTAATATTATCTTCTTAAAAATATATACAGTACGCTCTCGGTTCGTCCAGTACTCTCGGGTATCAAGTCAAACCGTGTGTAGATTAGAGTATGTTCTGTTGTTTTTTTTATTTGGCATCAACTGCACATTGTTTGGGTCCGTCCTCTGGAAACAGTTGGTGCAGATTGTTATTTTGTCGTTGGCTTATGATGCGAATCAAAATTTCCAGCGAGAGTTGCGCATCTAAAAAGATAAGCCCGACTGTATAGATGAAGGCGGTGCCTGATGTTGGGAATCGAGGCTCGTATACCAATACGATACCTCGGGTCGAACGTTGATTTTTGTTTTTTTGGACAAATTCAAAACTACCGTGGAAGATTGTGCGGAGTTTTGGAAGGACAGGAACCGTGGGAGTCGACAATAACGTTGGTATTTGTCTATTTCTAGGACGAGGAGCGGCAAAAGCGAGAAGATTTGGACAGGATCATGGAGGAGAACGATCGCAAAATTGAAGAGGCCCAGAAGAAATTGGTAAATGATTGCTTTCATTTCATCTATATTTGTGCATTGTTTTAGTCTTATAACTCTAATCCTTCTATTTGAGATGCACCATGCAAACCCGAATCTGTAACAGACTGGCAAGTTCCCCTATAATTCCTTTATTTTCCTGATTTTAGAAATCTGGATTTATTTTCCTATGCTTCTTGAAAATTCCTATATTATCCTATATTCTGCACAACATAATTTCTGAATACTGAAGCCTTGATATTTTTACACACTTTTTCTTAGTTTAATTTCTTATTCTGGTTGATGAATCTAGTAAAATAAATTTAACTACCTTCTCCATTGCCAATTCACTTCAAACTTTGCACAATTACTCATCCTCGCAAACAGTAAAACAATAACATATAATTCCAAATGATTGAAAACAACAACTTAGCATCAAAAAGATATAAAATAAAGAATCTTTCATAAAAGCGCACCTTTAATTTCCATTTTGTTTTCCATTCCCACACTGACATACAACGACCAATGGGGTGGCAAGTTGTAGAATGTATCCATACATACTGTCCATTCAGGAGTCCGTGGCGGCAAGGACTCGGGTCAGGATCATTTGGAAAATTAACTCATTTCCTAGAATGGCTCATTTTCTGGCGTAAGAAACTGCGCTACCTTTTCCAAATACAGTTAAGTCCGGTTAATGTGACTATAGATTAGTGTAGCTGTCCGGTTAGCATGACACTGCATTACCCGGAATTTAAAACTTAAATTGTGTACAGGTCCGCTTAATATGACACTCTGGGTAATGTGGTGAGCCTCATTGCCAGAAAG
The DNA here is from genome assembly GCA_023279145.1 of Glomeris maerens. NCBI lineage: Eukaryota > Metazoa > Arthropoda > Diplopoda > Glomerida > Glomeridae > Glomeris > Glomeris maerens. Next base: position 8,216 of record WWPM01018429.1, on the reverse strand, counting down.
AGGTCACATTAACCGACCTCGACAGTACCCCTCCAAATGATCCTGCCCCAAGTATTTTCAGCAAAACGTGCGATCATAGGCATGGACTTTTAACGCACTATGCTCACAAAGAACAAGAAAATACCCAAACATCAATGAAGACGATGTGCCAAGAACAGAGTTGTTTGGAGTTGTAATCCATAATTGATATTTCAATGTAATTTGCAGTGGAAGTAAAATAGCGCCCATTACTACATTTAATGCCTGAGTTTTGAAATGACATTAAAAATGGTTCCTATAATTTCCTATAATCTTACTTTCAAATTCCTGTATTTCCTGCATTTCTATGATTGTTTCTACTTGCCAGCCTGCTGTAAATAAGGACACTTGAACTTAATAATTGGTCTATTAATATAAATAAGCTAAATTGAACTACTGTTTGTATCATAAGGAGTGTTGACTCTGTTTGGATGGTAACATTTCACATTTTTTACAGGCTGAAGAAAGACTTGCTATGGTTGAAGAACAGCGCAAGATTGACGAGGAGCGGCAGCGCTTACAAAGAGAACAGGAAAAAAGGACGAGAGAGGAACAGATGCGAATTTTAAACAAGGGAAGAGTAAGACCTAAGTTGTCTTTCTCCCTTAAACCTACTGTTTGATTGCGCATCAGAAAGTGAAGTTGTTTTTTTTCCTGTACCGCTCGTGGCAAGATGCTTCGAAAGGGAGTTTTTTTGGAAGTGATACATTTTTCAAAACGTTTGAAAAATTACTTTCAGAAAATATCGTCTATATTTCCACGTACACACAATATTAACGATAACATTTCCGATTATCTCCTCTTTTCATTCAAAATCGTGTACATTAAAACTTGATAGGCTATTAATATTTTTTTGGTTCAAATAGCCAGATAATGTGCACTACAAATGTAGAAACAAATACAAGTTGCCCATTTACGTTCCCGAACCGAGTACGTATCATTGTTGCCATTGTTTGGGAGATGGACTTTGAGGGAAAAGGAAGGACAGATGAACGCAATGTAAGTTTTGGCCAAGCATAAACAAAATAAAATCTCGTTCGTTTCAAATCAAATATTATTTTCCGATGCAAAGTTTTTCATAAGGAAATCAACAGCATATTTCAATGCGACCTCTACCGTTGAAATTCATAAACATTTCATCTGTTTGTATCGATACAGATCGATAGTAACCAGCTCGGCATTCATTGGTACATGAGGAAGAGGAGGAGCCTATGCGCCGGCTGAAATTTCTGAAGTACGGCTCTGCCATTGGCGAGAAGGGTTTATATCGATAATATTAATAAGCAGGCCGACATTCATTGGTTGATGGGGGGAATGAGGCGGTGTCTGTGCGCCGGCTAGAAATTGTAACACTGCTCTGGCATTGGTGGGGATGGAGGGGAGGAGGAGGAGGAAACTGCTTTCGAAAATCTCCGGATCCGGAAAGGGGATCTTCGACGGAAGTGCGCAGTTGCAGAGCTCGGCCAATGAGATCCGCACGTTCTGTACTGTCAAGAAAAATGCGAATGAAAAGACTACCGTAGGATGGTACGGCGAGAGTATTAAAAAAAAACCAGGCCACTATCGGTCGTCATATGATCTGGGCTTTTGTGAGCCTGTGATGCGATGGAAGATGACGATGAAGTGGCGGACGAACGGCAAGGAATTCTGGCCAGCAGCAGTAACCAAAACGGTAGTTCGAGTCGATGGTCATCGGAAGGTGAACAGTTGACAGGATGTGGGGCCTCTGTGTGCTGCGATCCTCGCCGAAACTGCCACAGATTCGTCGTGCTCGTATTCATGTGCTTCCTATGTTTCGGTATATAACAATAAGATTCATCATTATTTTCTCTGCATGCACTTTCCATGGGCAATGCATTATTTGAAGGTTGACGACCGATTTGCGAAAATTTACTTGTGTAGCTCTCAAATTACACGGATGTCACATCACATCACGTGATGGTTATATAATTGATCATGCAAGACTTTAGCCAGTGTAACAAGAATAACGAACGAATGTTGAGGATTTCAAAGCTGCTACAAAATCCATAAATGTGGAAAATTAAAGTTTGGCAGTTTAGGTTTGACATTGTGGCCAAAGCAGCTGATAGTTTGACCATGATTTGTCTAGTAATAACTTAACAGTAAACAAGTGATTTGATATGTGATATATATTTACAATAATAATTTTCTGTGGAGTTTGACTTTTTTGTTTTTTCTTTTAGGCAGTTTCTTCTGTTACGACAACCCAGGGGCTCTTGTGAACAACATCAAATCTGACATGGGAGTGAATGCGCAGGACTATATGGCATTATACGCATGGTATTCGTGGCCCAATGTCATCCTGTGCTTCTTCGGAGGATTTCTGCTGGATAGAGTATTTGGTATTCGCGCGGGAACAATTATTTTCGCTGTCCTCGTATTAATCGGACAGGTGTGATTTCGCCATGTCGTATGCGCCCAATGGTAAATGATTTGTTTATATAGATGTGTCTGGTCTGTTTCAGGTGATATTTGCATCAGGAGCTTTGTGCAATATGTTTTGGCTTATGGAAGTTGGTCGATTTGTTTTCGGGTTAGTTTCAATGATGTAGTGTTCGTATAGGTATTTTGCAGGTCCTTACAGCAATTTGAACCATGCCAAGCCCTTTTAAATAATGAAATTTTTAAGCATTTTCACCAAAGACTGAGCTGATCTGATTTTGACCAAAATAGTTGCCGGTTCAGAATTTCTAATGACATGTGAATGTGAAATGTGGTTTTTAGGTCCATTGAAATTTATGGTCGGATTTTAGTAATTATGATTATCTGATTTTTCAAAATCTGAATTTTTTTGTGAAGAATGGATAAGGCCAATGCATTTTGCAATGTATGAAATGTTTGAATTTTTTCTGAAATAATATGAACTGACTTATTAATTTGAAGAAACGGTTGTTTTTGTCATTGTTGTCTATAGTCCTTAGAAAAAATGTAAGTCTACGCTCTTTGGGAATAAAACTTTTACGAACCCTCTTCATATTTGCCTTGTGGCGGTGATGATAACAAGAGTTGATGAATGATTTGTTATTTCCAGAATTGGGGGCGAGTCTCTTGCAGTTGCGCAGAACACGTACGCAGTCATTTGGTTCAAAGGAAACGTTTTGAACATGGTGTTTGGACTTCTGCTTAGTTTCGCTCGTGTGGTAAGCACAGTTGTCAATTCAACTCAAACAACAGGAACAGACCGGTTCTGAGCAGCACTTGCTATTTTTTTTGTGCATGCAACATACATGTGAACAAGACATGTATTTTAACACGGGAATGGGGAAACTGTGTAAAGTTCAACTGTACACGTTCATAGAAATTTTCACTTGTGGATCCTTTCTGTTTCTCGCTATTTTGAAAAGTTCCTTTTCAGTACGTTGAGTTTGGACATTTATGTGTTATTTTTGGTTCAGGGTAGCACTGTAAATTTCAATGTCATGCAGCCCATATATGACACAGTTGCAAAAAGTTACACGGGACACATTTGTCTTGGAATAACACTGATGATAGGTTTGTGTGTTTTTTTGTTGATGGCATAACTGTTATTTTCATAGACCTGTTTATGGCTAAATGTTTCTTTTTTCTATTTTTACAGCAACTTCCACGTGTTTGCTGTCTATGATATGTGCTCTCATCTTGGCTTATTTTGATCACCGTGCCGAAGTGATTCTGCACAGGAAAGCTGGCGAAAGAGGTTCACAACTATATAAGTGTTATAATCTATTTTAATAACTTGTATTTTTGTTTTCTTTTGAATATTTGAACCATTTACCAAATGTTTGCCTTTTTTGTACTTTCTTTCAATGAACTGATTGTTACTTTGTGTGTTTAATTTAGGGGAAGTGGTTCAATTGAAAGATGCGAAGAATTTTTCGCTAGCTTTCTGGATGGTTGCGGTGATCTGCGTCTGCTATTACGTAGCGGTTTTCCCTTTTATCAGTTTAGGAGTGTAAGGAAATTGGCGATTGTAATGTGTCAGTTGAGTTTGAAATGGTAATATTTTTGTCTCTGATATCCGTAGGATTTTTTTCGAGCGCAAATTCGGCTTGGCTTCAAGCGAGGCGAAGTTCGTCAACAGTTTAGTGTACGTGGTGTCGGCCATCGCGTCCCCTTTTCTCGGCCTTCTCGTGGACAAAACCGGCAGAAACATATTTTGGGTTTTTCTGTCCGTTATTTTTACTATGGGTTGTCATGCTATGCTGGCATTCACCTTCATAAATCCGTACATTTCCATGGTTCGTGCGTTCTGTTGACGATCATTGCGCATGTACGTACTTCGATTTCTTAATACTGTTTGAACTTTATAGGTGTCGATGGGAATTTCGTACTCCCTCTTGGCAAGTGCCTTGTGGCCTATGGTGGCCTTAGTCATTCCAGAATATCAGTTAGGAACTGCTTACGGGGTGTAAGTATCTATATCGGCAATAAATTATTGTGGGATCTCCATTTGAACTGCAAATAATTGCCTGTTTTTATGCAATCACTTGAAAGTTAATTGACAGATTAGGATTACTGTTTTTCAGCTTGAATTATCCCACACATTAAGTTTATTGGGGTAATTCAGTTAATGAATCTCGCTCACTTGTAGTACTTCAAAAACTGAATATGTTAATCAAATACTGAGATATAATGGGAAAATTCTATGTTAGTTTTACATTTGAATGTATATATTATTAATGTAATGTTTATAGACTGGAATCTAATGTCTGCAATTGCATTTTTGTGATACAATGCAGAATGCAGTCCGCTCAAAACTTGGGTCTGGCCGCATTGTCGGTCGTCGCTGGTTTGATAGTTGACAACAAAGGGTACCTAATATTGGAAATGTTCTTCTTGGCTTGGCTGTGCGGTGAGTTGCTGAGTAATATCCTAGTAGCGTAAGTAAAATGCAACGTGTCTTGACAAATGCCGTTTTCAGTTTGCTTGATAGCCACCATAATCCTGTGGATGACGGACGCGTTCCGTGGCGGACATCTGAACCTGTCCGTGGCGCAGAGGTCGAAATTGGAAAAGGAATTGCTGTGCGTAACGCGGCATGGACTCGTGTATGTTTTAACGGTGGTAAACGTTCAATGAAAGTCCTTTCTGGAACTGATGCAGGATTGCGGAAACGGTTGAAAGGGAAAGATTGGTTAGTTCGGGATCGATGCCCGATGTTGCTTCGCACGATCTCCTCCAGCCGAGATCGGACTTCCACATACGCAATCGATACTTATCGAGAATTGGCTTGCCGGTGAGTGAAACGCTAGCAATGTGTGACAAATCAAGAGGATGTATAGAGGTATTTGACGCTTTCAGCTTCCAACTCATTACGATGTGACCGTGTCCGCTCTTATGCATCGCACCGGTCTAAAGTAAAATACGTAGGACTTTTTTTATGTATCATGATGTCATTTCGGAGATAAAGGTAAAAGATTTGGAGTACAAATGTTCAGATTTGGTGAAATTACAATAACTTTTCTGGGCTGTCAAGTCAGAATTATTATTATAATTGCAGCCACATGTAACATTGTCAATTGAAGACAACTATTTACTACTGAAATTGGCACTAAAATGCATAGGCATAAATTGTAATTGCAATAGGGCGTTTCAAGGCACCGCTTTCAAGCGGAAAAACGTCTTAATAGCCGTTTCGAGAAAGAAGCCAGTCAAGAGAGGCTTTTTCCCGAAATAAGCACTTATTTCGCGATCTCATCGTCAAAACAAAATGACGGACACCACTCCAATCCGTGCGAGTTTCATCGCTTCAGGAGCAAAACGAAGACGAAAACCTCCCGAGGAACCAAGGAAATCATTCAGATGGACCGACAGTTTGAAGATAAGTGATATTCGGACTAACTACGATAAATATTTGGTGAATTAAGTCCGATTTTTCAAATTTCATTTCTGTTAGGCCTAGTTCATTAATTTGCAGCATATGGTTTAAGGTTATTGCGTATAATCACAGCTCTCACAACATAACACTTATAAGTCAGCTTAAGTTATCACCACTTTTAAGCCAAGTACGCTTATAAATTTTTGCCTTGAAGCGCCCTAATGTACCACCACTGTCCGAAATTGTTTTTAAGTACATTTTATAACAGTTTTGGACTTCTGCGCAAATTCAAAAAAATGTGAAAGGTGCCCGTCTTTTTAAGCCACTGTTAATGTCGGAATTTTTCTAAGAATCATAAAGACAACGAACGCGTGTTGCAAATTTGGTCAGCCCATAATCATGGGAGATATTTTATTGTTAATGAAATGTGACTACATAATTGTTTCGACTATCACTAGTGTACCACCAATGTTTTGTTTGTTTTTGCTTTCTAAACCTGGGGCAAATTAAGTAATGTAGTTTGTCCCGGAGGCAGATAAACAACATTTCTGGATTTGGAAAGTTGGTAGGCGATGTCTTCAGCCGCTTCGATGCGCCGAAGTTCAACCAAACCGTTGCCGGCGTCTCCGAAAGCTCTCGCCAGAAGGGAAGCGGCTTCAGCATCGCCTTCTGCAGAAATTACAGTGGCTTTTTTCGTTTGCTCGGCCTGTCAATCAACCACACGGAAAAATCAGGTACAATTTCAATCTTTTATTCCTTAATAAGAATACTAACCTTTTCCACGACAAATCGTGCTTTTTCCGCCTCCTGTTGAGCCACTTGTTTCAATTCAACTGCATGAGTAAATTCTTTTCCAAAAGTCAGATGAGTCTACAAAAATGATGATAGAATTTTAAAAGAAAAATATTTTTGGTTTCTTTTGATTACATTCCAAAAAAAGTGATGCAATATGTAATGTGTATTTCTATTGAATGTGGAACCAAATTATGACATGCCAAATTATCCAGATTTGTAAGAGAGTATTTAGAAATAAAGTTAATAAATATTGTAAATTTGATGGGATTTCAATGCATTACGTATGGTCATAATTATGGAAAAATGATAGGTTTGTCTTTGCATTTCATCTGATTTTTTCAAATTAATATCAGCTCATTCTGCAAGTGTTGGAAATAGTGGAAAATGCATTTTACAGATTATTAACCGAATGTAATACGTCCCTTTGCGTACGATATCAAAAGTTTTGCGAGATTTCATTCAAAATGTAATATTTTGGAATGGATTTAAGTACGTTTTGCATTATCAGCAAGGAAATGAATGCGTATTCTGTTGATAATCTTTTATTACCAAGGAAATGTCATCCAAAATCAATCCAAATTGAGATGCCCTTTCAGTGAGATCATCACTGACTTTCTGCGACACAATTTCTCTTTGCGTGATTAATTCTCCAGCATCAAACTGCGCCTGTGAAATCAAACATAAAAATCTGTACATTATCTGAATTATTTTAACTCGACTTTAGAACTTACAACTACAGCTTTTAGCACTTCCGTTGTGATTGAAGGCAACACTCTTTCGTCATAGTCTAAACCCAAACTACTGTAAATCTTGGGTAACTCTTCAGGCACTGGTCTGAACAGGATTCGCAGTGTGATATTGACGTTTTGCAAATCTGAAACCAATTGAATTTCTTTCATTGACGCGAGTGAAAAGATGTGAGTTTTGCGCACCTTTGCTGCCAGTAATCACTGGAACATTTCTCGGTCTTGATCTTATATCGTAAATAATGGGCCTTTGAACCCAAGGGATCAAAAAATGCGTTCCTTCACCGACAACATCTTCTTTTATTCCAGTAAATCTGTCGAAGATGACCGCTCTGTGACCACCGTCCACTGGGAGATTTTATACAGATTAACATACGTTAATTTTAAGCCTATTGAAAACGCTAGCAAGATTTCCTATTACCATTATACAAAGCGGTGTTGGCAACGCCGCCCAAAACAGCAAGTCCAAGCCCTAATTTGCCGATATTATTGAAAAATTGTCCCGCCATAGAAAATGATAAATGCACGCAAAAGAACTAATGATGAGTAACTCAACTGCAACAGCAGGAAGCGTGTTCAGCACCAAGGTATATTCAATACAACGTAATGCAATGAGGGTAATAAGTAAGGTAGCACCGTAGGAATACTCCATCAACCAACACGCTTGTGACGTCATCAGAATGCCTTCGCCACCGACCCAAAACGCATTGTGACACCATTAGGCTGCGTTCGCTTCTGATTGGTTTTCGGAAAAACTAGTTCTATTGGAATGGCCTGGTTCAATGCAGAAAGGTCTCTTCCGGTGTTTTTTTTACAGAGCGGTTTCCGGTTGCTTTCAT
>WWPM01018428.1:0-10038 GCA_023279145.1 Glomeris maerens | reverse complement strand
TTTCTTTCTTTCTTTCTTTCTTTTTTGTATAATAACTATACGCAAAGTCCTATACCCGGGTCACCGCGAACGTGGCGCGCTAAGAAGAAGAAAAAGGGGGATATCATAGGATAAGGCGACCGTATCAGATGGATGCACGCTTCCTACTGATATTATACTGAAAACACGAGTTGGCATCGTCATTGAAAGTGCTGTAGATGTCCTCCCTGGTGTCGGCCGTGTGCAATTGCTGCATGGGCAAGAGGTGCGAGATCTTGCCCGGAGACCGCGTCACCGTGTACCTGTGTTTCGGCGTCCGGTTGTTGTATCCGTAGCACGTGCACGAACATACTGAAGTCAGGTCGTTGTAAGACGACGTGTCGGCCCCTCCTCCGGCACCCTGGCCGGAAATGATGCTACCGTTGGCCGTGATCACATCACCCTCGAGCCGAACGGCCCCTTGCGCTGCCGCTTGAGCCTCAGCCTCGTCCCGGCGTTCATCTTCCGTGTTCATCGTCATGAAACGTAGCACCAGCAAGTTGATGGATGCTGCCACCACGGCCAGGCCGAACAGGATGAACACCAAACTGAAAGTCACGTACTCCGGCTGAGTTTGTAGGGCATTCTCTTTCTGCAAGGCCACGTAGTCGCCGAAGCCAATGGTCGTCAGTGTGACGAAACAGTAGTAAAACGAGTCGAAGTAGTTCCAGTCTTCGTAGCTAGAGAAAGCAGCGGCACCGGTGGTCATCACGAGAGTGGACAGCGTCGACACCACCAAGATCAGGTTCGTCTCCGACGCCTCCGTGTTTTTAAACTTGAGCAGGCGCTTCACGCTGCGGATGATCACAGCCGCAAACTTGTTCAACCTCTCACCGATGCTCTGGAACATGACTAGCCCGAGTGGGATGCCGATCAGTGCGTAGAACATGCAGAAAGCCTTGCCACCGACAGTCGCAGGTGTTGAGTGTCCGTAACCTGCAGGGTACACACAACAAACAGGTTACAATATGCACGCTTTGCTGCTCATAGCAAGTTGCTGCCCCTCCCCTAGACCACTTCCGGTTGGTATACCGGAAGGGCCCATTACTTTACCTCTTCGCATTCAACTTCCTATCTAACACCGTTCGCAAGTAAATCTCAATCAGGCGTTACTTATGCCTCAACCTGTATGACAAACAATGGGCGTATTCGGCAATTCATACTGTCTGTCTAGGTCGCCAGAGTGTGTGACGTCATCTCCGATCCAATCTCTGCGCATGTCTGGCACCCAGTTTATCTGGTTTGGCGACCACAAATTTCTGTCACGGTTGGAAATTCAAAATGGCGGATTACATGTCATGCAGTTGTGATGGCATATGTTGCGACCCTTCGTATTCGACCGAACATTCCATGGTGGCCGCCATCTTGTTGTCTGAGGAGCCAGGCGAGAAATTTGTCTCTGACACGGCAGCCAGAGAAAATGACGTCGCTCCTCAGACATTTGATTTGCCGAACAACTTTTCTGGCCAAAGCTCAAGACATCTGACGACCCAGACAGACAGTATGAATTGCCGAATACGCCCAATACATTCTTCCCTCACCTACCACGAAGTGCCAAGAGCACAGGGACCCTATGCAAATCTGTGTAGTGACTTGCCATAAAAATGCTACGTACTGCACTATGGTTTCGGCTTCCAAGACTGGAAGGGTTTACACGTGACCATGTCCCAAATGAAGGGGCCCGTTTACACAGTAGTCTCGACTATAATTAGGAGTTCAAAACTTGTGTTTGATAGAGTGGTCCTTTACTCGTAATAGACTGAACGACTGTCTTAGTCACCAACAACAATACAATTAACAATTTAAAATCATTAAATAACGATTATAACAAAGTAATTGCACCAACAGTACTACTGCAATGTTGTGTTACAAATGGTTCCTGTATGATTCCAGCACACTGTTTTATACCCAGGGAACCATAACGGTCCTGCCTCACCTATACCACTAAGTTCAAATCCAGATGTGTGCGTGTTGTTCTGTTGAGATGATTTACAATTAAGTCAGCTTTTTGAAAACCGCAAGAAAAATATTCAAAATTGTTTAAAAAAGTATACATGTTTACATCAATTATCTTCGTTTACTAGATCAACCGTTTGGCAAGAACCCTGTCATACCCCCTCCTCCAATTGTGGGGTCCATGACTCTGAAATTAATCAAATACATATCACATCGATTTAGTGAGGCTCATTTCAGCATGTAGGGAAACCCATAGAAACCCAAAATGCTCCCAACTGTCAATATTTCTAAGACCTTTTTTTATTGTAAACTGTCAATCGATTTCCTGGTATACTGTTTCTGCTAGTCTTTATAATGCTATTGTGTTCAATCAACTTTTTGGGTCCCCCTGGATGTCCAATTCCCGTATTCCTAATTTGAGTGCTCAATTAAGTTATATAGTATATAGTGTTGAAATAAGATTAGTTCCCAAGATCCCTGGCCACATTTTGAAGTGGTCATAAACCAACACCAGTGTGCAGGGACGCTACCAAATAAAGATTGGATTAGGTTTACACTCCTGGAGTTCTGTACTTGACTTCTCTGTATCACACAATGCCAGTTATTAAAATCCTTCATCTTTATAACATAAATATCATTGCGCTCTTTCGTGCAGTACCCAAATAATTGTTCCGCAAATTTCATTTTCTTAGCATATAGTTAAGTGCGACCAAAATTAAAAGAGTTCCTCAATAAAACGTGTTCACATAGAGCATTGTCGCAACATGCACATCTGTATAAATAGAGAGAAAATTTCCTTCCCTCGTGCACGAACATTAAAAATGGATTTGCACACATCAACAGAGCAGTGTTTACATTTTCGCATATTTTTAAGCATGCGCAATTGTATCCACGTGCTTTGATGTTGAGACAAAAGAGTCCTTAAAAATTCCTATAATCCATAACGCTAGAAGTGAAATGTTTTGAATATACGCATAATAACAGCATCAACGAAGACAATGCAGTATACGTTTTAGTTCAGTTTCAAATTTCAAATTTACAGTACCATAGACATTTCTTACAACTATGCAACTGATAAATGAACCTACATACGTATTCTTAAATACAAGTAGGTGATTTTCTTAGAGAACTGCGTAAAAACAACCCATTCAACTTTGAGAACAAAAATATCCAGATTGCAGCAAACAAACAATAAAGTCCGTTTAATAATTCAAATTTAGATGGAAAAGGCACAAGGACTTTGGATAAATAAACAATTTTAATCATTATTAATCTAAGAAACCTGCTCTATATGATCTGATAACGGTTTAGGTCTTAATGCATTCAACCATGCATGGATTGTTCATAAAAAAATGTAAGTCTAGTCAAATGTGTACAAGGTCCATATGCTGTTTCATGTATTTCACTTACTGAAGTTGGGAATAAGGTGGAAACGAATTCATGTACCACCCGGTATATAAAGATACACAAATGTGTTCATTTTCATGCAGTAATCAAAATAAATCGGAATAACTGATGACATTTTAATTAATACATGCTACCGGCTAAATTGTTGGATCACATATGGTCTCAACACGCACTAATGTATGCATTAAAACACGTGTGTGTTTCAACAATAATATATGAGATAAGGAGTCCTCTTCATTTACTGATTGGCATCTCATAGCTCCTTATGTACTTACAAGTTTTACAATTTTATATATTTTACTAACAATATTGCACTAAAAACTTGTTAACATGCACGTTTATAAGTTTGCTGCATGCGTGCATTTCAATAAAGCTTGGCTATACAAAATATTCTCCAAACAATTGCTGCTGGCAGGTGCATGTTTACATCTATTTCCAACAATAGAAAATGGATCAATACAATTTCAATTTTCAGTATAGGCTTAGTGCTAGTCATTAAATATGATTTATGCACTCAGATTTCTTAATTTCAATTAACACGTCTTGACAAGTGCGCAGATATTGCATTCTATAAGCAGGCTTATAGCAACTGCAGAGAACCTCATTCATTCATTCAGGTATCCAGCATACATATATTCACATTTAATGAATATAATTAACATAACTCCATTGCATAGGCTACTCATTACAATTCATCGCACGCAAGCAGACTGCCAATTTGCATGTAAGCATCGTTTTCCATCTACAAACATATTGTCTCCAACAAGCAGGGTTATCTTTAGGTAAATTCTTGGAATGATCCCATGCAATTACAATGGTGACATAAGGTGAAAATGCTATAAATATCGCTGACTAGTCATTAATATACAATATGCTGCACTCTTGAGATACACATTTCCGCTCAATTGAACAGTAATGAACGAGCTATAAGGTATACAACCAAGCTGTACTATAGTATCCAACCAATTGTATGTCCACCCAAATGTAATAAGTATAGTAAGGACGGCCGCATATACAAGAACATCCATGTAATAAATTCCAGCAGTTACATATGTGGAATACAACATGGGGAGGAAGCCATATTGGTTTCGCAGATGCTGCACCAAGATGTTCTCATATTTCAGAATTTCTTATGTATAGTAATATACTATGGCTATCCAACATGACAGCAATACATGTCATATTCATTCTTGGATAAATCCAGTTGCATATTTGCTGCTTGGGGCCGAGATGTGTTTGATACAATCGACGTTTTCTATAATTCCAAGTCATTGGAAAAATTTGCTGGAAGATTCCAGTTTGACGATCTATCTGGATTCCAGTATACCAGATTTAGATTGGAGGGGAAAAAAAGGGTTTCACTTGTAATAGGGTTAAGTATTATATAGGGAAGCACTCTGTAGACGAAATTGCAATACGCCTGGAAAAATCTCCTTCTGCTCCAAGAATACAAAAGGAAACGCCATTGAAGACAAAAAAAATTCCTAAACGGGAAAACTTGTCTGAATTGAGTCTTTTGAAGCCAATATTTCAGCTACGCAAGTTTCTATACCTCGGGTCCCATTGATGTCTTCAAGATGTAGAAGCTTAAAGTAAACAATATTATGGATTTTTCAGTTCGGTATTCTTTCACAATTCTTTTGAATTGCGGTCGCGTATGTGTACAACATTTTTCTTTAACTATTCAAGCTGAATTTTGTCAGACCTCTTAAGTTAAATTTATTTCCTTATTCGTGTATGAAATGCAATTATTATGATTTCTAAATTGTGATGTTCGTATATACATATGATACTGTAAACAACGCATTACTTTCGCATCTTTTGAATATAATTCAATGTTTATGGTGATTGAAACTATCAAAATATCATAATAAAATGTTTGTTTCATTGAAATAGCAAAAGCTTTCAATGTGGATGCAACATATGAAGGAAAGAAGAGTAGTCTCAAAGTAAAAATCAATAAAGTGAAAGTTTACAAAACTACACATTCATTTCAATAAAGACGTACTAATGACATCCGAAAGTGAAATACTTGCAGTAGGTGTGGAAAGTTAGTGAGATATTGATGAGAAAATACTAGCTCCGATGTTTTATCGCAGTATTTGAAGCTCCAATTAATAAAACTGCACACGAGTGTTATATCGATATAATGATAGCTTTTATTTGCATAGAAAAGTTGCATGAATGATGTATTAAATTCCCACCTCACCATATATGACAAAAGCCCTTGTCATGCCAAATTTTAAAAAGTCAGCTCCCAATATATGGTGTACTATAACCCAGCTCCTTGGCATTCTGGCAAATTCTCTAAATTGACAAGTATATTTCGTATATAAAGTATGTGAATGTTTACTCCCAACTCTCTGTGAATATTTGCTAATTTTTTTCGCCCCACTTCTGTATATTTTCTCTCATCTGAACGAAAAAGCTTTATGCTGCGTAAATGCACAAACTACAGACATGATTTGAATGGATGCCAGGTCTTAAAGTTGCGAAAAATGCAATGGGCATTTGACGGCAAGAGCAGTTGAGACACAGAAAATCGTCTCTGAAAGCGGGGCCAGAAGTTGAGGGGGGAAAAACGGGAAAGAAATCCGCATTTTATATATATGATATCTAGGCTTACAATCGCTATATAACTGTATGTCGACCTTAAAGTTCTCTTTAGCCGAGCAGAAAAACCCAGTAGCTTCTTTATTTTGCCAATCGATGCCATCGATTCGTTTTCTTCATGCATTCATCCCTTTGCTATATTGTGACTATATATAGGATGCAGAATACCAACACTTGACTCCAGTCTTAAACCTATACCTATACACACCCTTGTACAAACATATGTATATATAAAAGCCAATAAGACACACGCCCCTACATATACGGTGTGCTTAATTTAATCAATCAGCTTGTTTCATCTCCATCTGGCCCATGAAGTTCACTCGATATTGCAGTCATTAACCTGATGTGATATACGTGATCGCAATATGAAACGAGAGAAAAATTACATTTCCACAGATTGGCAACACATATACATGCATAAGGTTTGTTTGGCTTTTGCTGAACTCTGGGAAAAGGGGAAAACACCCTAGCTGAAATGATAAGGGAGGTGCAGGTCCTGTATATGGGTCCTTGGGCACTGTGCCCTCACTCCGATCGATAGCCTACGCATATAAGCGCCCAATTCTCCTTTCAGTATGCATGACTGCAACGGTACATATATGAATATATATGTATACAACTATACACGCACCAACGCCATTTGCAAGAATGTATGCATCAGAGTTACACATACTTGCAGCTTTTGTCAACTGTAAATGGCAGAGCTGCAGGCTTATATACCCATGCACAAGTTCAACTTGCCTCACCAATAAACCAGTCCAAGTCGACTATATTACTCGATCTGCTCTATCACAGACTCCCACATAAACATCCAACAACTATTTCCGTTATCTTAATACTGTATGCATCATTCACACATCAATATACGAAAAGCAGCATCAACAGCAAAATCAAATCCTGCACATGAAGCTCTAGTATTTAAAAATTAACAAGTTCAATTTTAAAATACTGCAAAATATATTGAGGAACATCCAATTGAACGAATCAAGATTGGCCACAATTTGTTAGGAAGGCTTCAAATTCTTCGACGATTAATTAAGTTAATTGTTATTACCATCAGTTAAATGCCTTCGTAATTCAGGAAGGATCCACTCACTGTTCGTCTTATTTTTTGTTTTGTTCTGTTAAAGACGGACTAAGATATGTGTCTGAGCTAGGAAGGAGCACATTAAAGAGAATTGTGTTGGCTACTCCCGCATGCAGAAGAAAGCAAACGCTGTAATAGCTTGGTGGATCTGTGAGAAAGAAGAGAAACGGTCAAGCAAGAGTCCAAAGTGTAAAAAAAATGAAACATGTTGAACATAAAACTAGTTCAAGTGGTGCATTTATTCTACTCGGCTCAACTTTTACTGCACAGTGCGGGCTCAAGTACTTTTTGCATTAAGGCCCTATAGTGAATATATTACTCAATGGCGTAAATAGTCTGTTTAATATCAATACAGGATAACAGAGTTGATCCCATCTTGCATCAAATGAAAAGCAATGTAAATATCAAACAAAGCTTCATTTTTTAATTAAGCAAGTCAGCAATTGAACAAAATTTTATTTGGCATCTCCTTCTGCGACTTTCTGAATTTTTGAAACGATAATTAAGTTTTGATACGTCTGAAAAATCTATCCTGTTTTTATTCTATCTGCAATAACAATATGAATTTAATTAAACTAGTTCATAATATTTCCTCTTCACTAAGGCAATATCAATACTATTGGCAACTCTGGTCTATTGATGGGCACTGAATGTATTTGTTTATAAATAGAAATCAGATGAGCAACGATAACATCAATTGTGTCGTGTATTCCGTGTAATTTACTTAATTTGTCAAACATGCTCATTGTTGCGTTCATCCATTGTATGTAGTTTATATTTTCACTTACATTTTTCCTAGTAGTAGACCTACATTTTGAGAGATATACACGATGGTCAACAGTCTGATATTATATGCAATTCCCTATGGGCGGATTTAAATGATAGGATACAGAAAACAAAGGAGGTTTTATCAGCATATCAGGAGGTTGCCATTGCTATCCTCTTTGTATGGTAATTATCACCTCGCACCAATCAAGTTGCACGTTTTTCACTAAACGGAATTATCGATCTGAAATGAAAGCGGTTCGTGTTTCTGTTTTCCAGTCAGGAATATCCTACTTGGAAGTACCATTTCAACGATATTGTTTGTAAGTAGTTGGTGAGATTTTGCTCCACGAATACCTTCAACACACGCTTCACATATACTTAATTGAAACAATATTTTTTTTAGAAACAAAGTTACAATTTCCCCAACTGATATTTATTCTGTAACTAAACAATAACAGCTTTAATAATTCTCAATTTTTTGTTTGTCAGACGGAGCAACTCATAACCGGGTTTTGTTGAATCCTTGCACTCTGGGTAGACTAAACACATATTGGCTATGATCTATTTATTATTGAATGCTCGGTCAGCCTGGAGCCGTATAAAATCGACAGATTAGCGATGTTTTTGGTTGCAATCGACGAGTGTGACGTCACACGGCGCCATGATTGACGGACGCGACGGTGCGCAACAAACAAGTCTCATGTGCAATGGCAACACCGGAGACAGCTATATGCGTGGGCCCCTGTAAGCTAGAGGCTGTATGAAGCAAGTTGACAGAAACGTCTTCCACCACAATATTACCATCAGATAAATCAAAACGAAGCGCATATCCATCGATTCACGAACGCGCACAATTCAACCAGCGATCCAAACATATGATCACATGCAGCTAGTCACTTCTCAATATTCAATTCCGAGTTAATCCACTCTCTCTGGTGGCACCAGATACAACTGCAAACAATAGGTTTGTTCACTCTAAACTCTTTAAAAAGGGGCCATTCACATACCACGTGGTCAAAAACAGCTTGATAAAATTTCTGACCAATGGTGTTTGAGGTGATTATTGCTTACTCTTTCCTTGGTGAACTGCCCATGCACAGTAGGATTCCATACAAACACTTTTTTGAATTTAGAAATAGTTTATTATACAGTATTATTAGTTTATTTACGTTGTGTTTATAATATTGGCCTATCACAGATCAGTCATTGAACATAAACCGGATTGATTAAGCTAAACAAAATACGTATTACTACTGTTATTATTATTTGAAGGGAGATTAGAAAGTGGACCGCGTGGTTTTTAAGGGGGCATAAGAATTGACCACAGCTGACCACAAGGGGGAGGGAGGAGTTACAGAAAAAAGTCCAAAATATTGGCCACGTGGTGTGTGAACGGCCCCAAAGTATAAAGGCATTGTTGCTGAAACAAAACGAGAAAAACTTCAGTGAAAACTAAATCAATGTTGCAAAATTGTACGATGAAATAATCACGCATTTTCATCGAACCACATTCTTGAAGTGAAACAGCACCTCATGTTCCATTCTAGTTAAAAATAATGTCTATTAAAGGAACTGTATGATTTAGGTTTATTATTAGCCAAATAGTTTCACTTCCTGCATGGAAGCATCATCATGGGCAATAATACAGGAAAGTTTTTAAGAACTGTGTCTACTATACTACTCTGTATGCTGATTATTACCAAAATAATGCTCCCAAAATTGGCATGGATGATTTTTAAGAAGAAATATAACCAGATGTCTTGCGCAATTTGGATGAGATCTAGCTATCTTGTACCACATCACATTACTGTAATTTTTTTTGGTAACTTGTAGCTGGTGTAAAATACCATTTGTCAACCGATGATTAACTCGTATGTCTGGTATTAAGCGTAGATCCGAACTGAGAAATGAAAGCACCATTTGACGCCATTACCTAGCTTCTGAAAGAAGAAGATGGCAAACGAACATGTGGACCATGCTGGACTTTCCTTTCTGAAGCGTGGTTTGTCATTTCCTTCTCGTCACACCGGAATATATTTTTTCCCTCAGTCAGGGATATCGAGGTGCAAAAGGGATCAAGTGAGAGTAAAATCGTTCAGAAAGGAGGAAAAAATCGAAGAGAGTTAATCCTGGAAAAAGCTATGACAACCGAAAAAGTCCTCGCCAATTCTCTTATATAACATTTC
>WWPM01018427.1:0-13054 GCA_023279145.1 Glomeris maerens | reverse complement strand
CTCTCTCTCTCTCTCTATGTATACGTTATTATAATGCATTTGAAAGCTATACTAGTCCACGCACCGACGTCATGCATGAAACGACCGCAAATATCAATAAGGCACAACAGCATATACACTTCATGAATATTGCACGTGCTGTATATAGGTCTCTATACCTACCTATGCATATACAGAATGAGCAATGGCTATGAAAAGGTTGAAGGTATAAAGGTAATCTTTGGCCAATGAATGAGAAGTGGTACGTTAGCAATATACTTGTATTACAGGGTGGAAGTAAAGTCAGTTGCCCCCCAAAAAACTTCTACATTTTCACGTAAATTAAAAATCTAAATACACATTGACAGGTAAGTCAGGGGTGCTCTATGCAATGGTGCCAAAATATTTGACCTCTGCAACTGCCTTCAAGGTTATCCAAAACCTAACTTTGTAAATACAATAGCTGGAGCAAAAGTTCAAATTGGGACGTCCAAGAGGACATTGAAATCAGTGCCATAGAGCAAATTTTAAGTGAAATGGAGCAGAGAAGCGACAGACAGCAAATTTATTAGCTTTGGCAATTTTACATGAGACGTGTATTGCAGGGAAGATGACCGATGACAGCAAATAATACATGGGATTAAATGAAATGCTAATCTGAAATTACCTTTTCAATGTCGCAGTTTAGAAAGTAAAAGAGAAGAAAGAAGAGATTGAAGATAAAGGCCACTCCCCATGGAGAATCAACAGACCATGCCTAATAGCGCCACCTAGCGGAACTAGGCCCTGTCGCAAGCAACAATAAAATGTCTCATTTGACGCAACACTGGCATCAGCGCCACCTACAATTACTCACTCCTTTACCTAGCAATTTCACCTTCCTGCTCTTCTTATGAACTCCAAATAAACTTCCTTTCATTGTTAAATATGCTGTATTGCGCAACCTGTAGAAATACTCCTATTCGTAAGTCGAAGTTTGTAAGTAGGGGGAGCTGGGGGAGTGTGTGCATTGTGTAATTGTGTAATTCCGAATGAAGAAATGAAGACAAGTCAACGGGCGCTTTTCACCATTTATAAGAGCATACATGTGACGTCACGCGAACCACACAATTATAACGGAACAGAAGCGAGGTTGATGACGTCACTTCCTCTTCTTATTGTCACTCTGGCAAACTTCCAGCCATTTTGTTTTACGTTTCCTTTTTTGAAACTTCTTCAAAGTCAATACGCTGTGTGAGATCATCTTCAAGAAAGTGAACAGTTATTTCATGTGTATAGTAGTAGGCGTATATTAGGACCTTGGTTCATTGGGCGGTGAAAAATACTGCGCGTGCGCAGACGGCATTGCGAGTCCTGAACCAGGGGGCCCGTGAAGACCCCCAGCAGCGGCGGCCATTGCTGCAGACGTTGCGCCACCTAGAGGAGTGGGCAGGAAAACTCGGGGAAAGACTGGCCTGTGCAGGGCAGCACTGGCTGCAGCATGTCTGAAGTAAAGGTCCAATCCTGCGGGCATTGCGCCCATTGGGGGGCTCTGGAAGGACCAATACGAAGGGTACATCCGGCTAATGGCCGCCACATTTCCGGCTTCGGCCAAAAGTTCCAAGCCCACAGCTGTTTGCCGTTTCCATTTCGTCCTGAAATCAAACCGTCAAATGGACAATATTAATGCATGGACCCAGAGATACGAAATCCTAAATTTACATCTTAAAGGACCTTTCACATATAGCCGATGCCATAATTTTGCGCTCTATACAGTGAGAGCAATGAAGAAAACCCAATACCAGGGGTACCCAAAAGTCCAAGTGTTTTGCATCTTATACTGCGATGACTACACACTTTAAAAGTTATACGTGTCACAGATAAAACGCCTCATCACACACAAACTACTTACAGGGCGAGGCGAAAAATGATGGAACACTGATAAAATGTTCTAATATAACTCCACGATGGTTGCGCAGACTTACTTAAAATTACCAGGGTTTGTTTGAGGACCAGATAGCAACTAACATGACAAGTTTCAAAGAAATCGTTTCAGGGCTTTCGGAGTTATTGCCCAGGTTTGCTAGCTAACCAACCCGCGAAAATTTCCAGGCTATTAAAAAAAAGAATTTTATTTTGTAGCACTGAAAAGGGCCGTTTTAAGCAAGTCTGCATAACCGTCGTGGAGTTATACTGAAACTTTTTATCAGTGTTTCGCTTTTTTCGTCCCACCCTGTATATGGTTTTCAGAAAGTATTTCAGTCGTAATTTTTGTTACGGGTGGGTAATGGAACTGAAAAATATCGATACTGCTAAAAACGATAACAATTACATCGATAACTGCCCGAAATAGCGATATTTCCTAAAATTGTGAAAAATAGTACAAATATATAGTACAAAAATAAATAAATTTGCAACATACACTTTATTGCCCTTTTAAATCAGAAAAATATGTGGTAATCGTTAATACAAATGTATATTATTAAAACCTCGATTGCTCCGATATCATGCACAACGTCTCAATTCTTATGTTCACATCAAAAATTAAAGCATTATTTCTCCAAAACCTTTATTTTGTTTCTATTTATACCTATAATTGTATTACTCCATATATAGTATAAATGCAGATTCAATAAACTTTTTAAATTGAAATTTGTTGTGTGTGTGTGTGCTTAAAATCTCACTGAAATCCTTGAACATGTACAGTATGCAGTCCTGTTCACTAAGAGATGAACCACAAGGTCACACACTGCATTACAACTAGCCTTGAGCATATTGGATACTTTGCTCATATTTCGCGAATATTATTTCCGTATTTACAGAAAATATTTCCTATAAAAATGCCAGTGTATAGTTATATGAAGTGGACGATTGAATTTGTGAATGGGCCAAATATACCAGAAGGTGTGAATTTCCAAGATGAGTTGTTTGGTATTGTGCAGATAGATATAATATACAGCGTTGTGACGTAAAACGATGAGAAAATGTGGCTGAGTCATGCACATATACTACATGGTAGTACCTACATGGACAATTATAAGTTTTGAGTTGAAGGAAAAGAGGGAAAGGAAGAAAATGTTTATAGGAGGTTAAAAGTACGACCGTGAGAAATATGTGCAAGCACTGAGCCCTGACGGAGTTGGATACTTATATATGACATAAGAAAACGGAAAATATCATGCTCCTTTTGAATGAGATGCCAGTATAACAGAAAAGCGGGGCATTTTTACAGAACATTTGCTTTCTGAGAAAGAGTTTTGATAGCATGAAATCGCAACACATTAGTTCCCTGGCTCTCAATTGACACGGGCCACTAACGTATCAATTTTTTCTTCTTCTTATTCTTCTCCTTCCACATCTTCAATATATAATATACCTGAGCAGTTCACCTGGTAAGAATTCCTCTAGCTACTGCAGGTGTGCCATATTTATATTGTTATTTTCGTGGGAGCCGAATTTGTGCACCAAAAACACGCAATGTATATAGGTATATATACACACACTTGCATTCAATGCATGGAAATCTTCAATGAACTTGTATATATACCGGAAAAAATATCATCTGGCTTTTACAATCGTGTTTTAATTTTTGTAAGCCACTTAGGCCTACTTCCTTTTTCTCCATTTAATTTCTAACATTAATCTGTTATAAATAAACGACTCCTTCGTTCACTTGAAATTGATTACTGCATTAATCAATCCATTTATCTATAATGAACTATATACTGTGTGACCTTCACAGCTTTTTCTAATCACCATGCATCTCTCAAACCATTATACCAATATTGGTTTCAATTTGGAAGTGCACAGAACACTTTTGGATTTGTGTCTGTATGCACTTATGAAACAAAATAAGTTTCATATTTCCATGCGAAGCCAATTCAAAATTTACTCATAGATTAATCTTATAAGCCTGCCACACACGCACAGTTAATCCTCCAGGCCTGGACTGCTATGGTGGCCCAAACCCGCCAAGACGTTTTACTTTTGAACTTAAATGTTTACCTTAAATGTATAAATTCTTTATGTTTTGAATTTAAATGTAAACTTTATTCTTCGATTTATTTCATTCATGATTGCAATTTTTGACTTTGCGCATTTGGGCCGCCATACCAGTCCAATCCTTGAGGATTAACTGTACGTGTGTGGCAGGCTTATATATTTGTAGTTTAGCTGCTGTTGTGTTGTTAAATATACAGGTTAATAACCTACTTGTTATTTTTTAAATAATGAATATTCAAAATCCAGTCAATAGTTGAAAAATGATTTTTGTTATATCACAAAATATTAATTCGGACATTTACAGTTAAAATGTATATATTGAAAGAGTTAATGTATGTATGAACTTTTGGTATTATTGTTCTGTGTTTGAGATGAGAGACCACCCAAATGAAAAAGCACATAGACTGCAAAGGTGAACAGAAGAGGAATTCCCTCACACACTTGAAAATGGGAAAAAAAGGTAAGGTAACACTGTGAATTGTATTCAAGTCAAAAGAGCGAGTCTTTTGTGAAGCCATCAACGTTATAAGCAGATTTCTATAAGCTCGAGAAACACTAAAATACCTGCTACATGTGTATGTATAAACTGCTTGGGGGGAAAAATGCTGAATAGTATACGTTTGTAACAAACATGCATGAAATTAGAGCAGCAATTGAAAATAGGGCAATCATATCCATTGGCATTTACTGTATATGTATATAACACACTGAACGCTGTTTATGTATAACTTCACCACGCATATGCAATTAGTCTGTCAACGTATTAATTTCTCGCAAAATTATAAAGCAATTAATCACAGGAGCTGCAACAACCAACTTATTCATATATAGAAACCATACTTAATTAATGACAGGCAGAAGCGATCATTCAGTTTTGTTCGAAGTAGAAATACAGCTGTGTCATAATATATATAGGAATTTCTGGTCAAATTGGTTGAACCCTTTAAAGCATTTGCACCACCAAAATGTGTTATAACAACTAGTTTCTGAACAGAAGATACTTATTATGCCTATATCACCTAAAAAGTGTAGAAGTTCAGGGTAAGTTACACTCTTTTTCCATTGTTAGTTGTAAGTTGGGAATATCTTGTTTATTTTGAGTCCCAATTGATCTCAAATTTATATCTTTTTTATTACAGGGTGTTTCTAAACTACAGGGACAAACTGACAGGGCATATTCCTTGCATAAAAAGAAGACAAAGTTCCTATGAACCAATGTCACCAAGTAGGACCTACATAAAATGTGACATCCATAATTCATGCTCCCACCACATCTTTAGTAGGAACGCATAATGAATGATCAATGGAAAGATGTGGGGAGCATGAATTATGGATGTCACATTTTATGCAGGTGCTACTTAAAAAATTAAGAGTTTGGGGACATAGGTTTATGGGAACTTTGTCTTATTTTTATGCAGGGAATATGCCCTGTCAGTTTGTCCCTGTAGTTTAGAAACACCCTGTAGTATCAATGTCTTATTGGCAATGCAATGAAATCTTTATCCTATTTGAAAGTAATACAGTATAGTTAAATTTCTCCTTGGCAATGTTATCCATAAGGTTTAAAGTAACACCCCTTAAGCTTCCACATTTAAAAAATGATTGCACATTCAGTGGAAGTGATGAAAAGTTATTATGATCTTTTTTGCACCTAATAACTGGATTATCCCCATACAAAGAGCATTGGGATAATCCAATTAAGAGGTCAGAAACTTCAAATAGTATGAAATGTTTTGCATGAAAAAATGAAAAATCAACTATCTAAATTATACTATATTGAGAAGGAACAAATTGATTCCTTATTTCTTTAGGGGTGTTAAGTGAAAAAGGAAGAGAGAATTGCATTTGGGTGGCCCTTGAGAGGTAGGTGTGCACCCGAGGCTTGATTGACATTGGACTTCGGTAATTGGATGCCGTTATTTACTTGATACCAATAATGTTCTCTTGCCACAACAACAATATAATAATCGAGGAAAAGTGAAGTGAAGAGCTTGCTTGAACCAACTGTCACGTGACAAAGAATTTCTACATATGCCGAGGTTTGGTCAAATATTGACCACCTTTCATCTCTGCACAACATATGCATGCAAACAAACACACAATGAGTGAGAATGTTGAGAAAACACGAGGATTGACGTTTTTCAACACCTTTCAAATGCTGAGTGTAAACGGTATATAGACAAATCCCAAACACTCTGCACCCCAAAAATGGCGGCTAATTTCTCCACTAATATTTTGTTTTAAAAACTTTCCGACCATTTGCTGTGCAAATGTGCACCTTGCAAACACTTTCAGGAAAATGACGAATCATCTAAGCAAGCATGCAGTGTTACTCCGCATATTACAACTCATATAGAAAATCAAGCAATGTAAGGTTGTCTTATTGTCCGCAGAGACACAAAACTATTTATTTCCATTATTGCACAGCGGCGTACACTTAGTAACATTACAAGAAGCCCAAAAAGAGAATCCAGCCTTTCTCTTCTCTCTTCCTTTTATAACTTTCGTGTACCGAGTGGTGACACACCTCTGTGACCAAATGTCCTTGCTATCAACACGTGGTGACATGGTGCCATACTTTAACAAATGAGTATAAGAAAGACACAGAGCATGCAGTGCAAATATTGAGACTCCAGGAAACATGGACTTTTAAAATGTTTGTTTCATAAAACACTAACTGTATATTAACAAAGAATGTAATGTTAATATTGAAGACTACTATAATAAGATTTACCTTCTGTTTTGGTACCACGTCTTGACTTGTGTATCTGTGAGTTGCAAGCTTGCTGCCAACTCCATGCGATCTTGCACGCTCAGGTATTTCTGTCGTTCAAAATTCTTCTCCAGTGTTTGCAGCTGATGATCTGTGAAAGCTGTCCTTGCCTTTCGGGGTTTCTTCGGTTTCAAACAAGGACTATCTCCACTAGACGTGATCTCCTCGGGCCCATCTATATATACACAGCACCCAACAAACAAAAAACATCTCATTCACACATCTTTTGCACAAACATTAATGTATTGCATTATCTTCCTGCAAGAACAATGAACATAATTTCCATTTTAAATTGTAATTAATATACATTGTCACATTGAAAATATACGAACTTTGATAGGAAGCAATGGGCAACAAAATGGAGTCTTTGTAACGTACGCACCACCGATGACCTTGGTGCATCCCTTCAAGGCCAAACGGAACCAGTTTTTGCGATAGATTGGTTGTATTAAATGTTTAAAATTGCAAACCTACATTTGCATTGATAGAAAATCAAAATGGCGCCATCTATGACATAGAAGCATCCATTTAAGGTAAAAAGGACCACTTTTTGCTATATAGAGAGCCATTTGAATAAGAAACCCATCTAAAAATAGGGAAAAATGGCGGAGTTATCACTCTATTTAAAACACATGGAAAAAGTGTTGGGAAAGAAACGAAGAATAAGGAGTGGTAAACAGAGTGTATGTAGTAGTAGGGCTTAATGATTTGCTTCCGCAGCTTCAGGCACCAATCATCACTTGATTATGCGGCGCACATACGACCCAAAGCTGTCTATCTCATCTCATTATTTATCAATAGGGCCCGCCCACCCCCTAAGGGCACTTTTGAAAAAGACCACCCTACTGCAAGTCGATTCGTAAGTTCCCCTTCCCTTCCTCCTCCACTTTATATCCTGTATATATGTAGTATATGTACTTGCACATGTCGCTATGTACATGCCACGTTTGCCACCAAAACAGATTTATGCAACAAATTATCTCGCCGACTAGAATAATAAATTCATGACCTCTCAGCGCTCAGGTTACTGCACTCAGCTTCTATATAGTCATTCTCAACTTCCAGATCACCTCATTTCATCCACAAAAACAGGACAAAACGCATGCAGAATACACAGATTTCCATTATTTACATTTTATAAGACATTTTAATAATTGTGTGGGGAAATTATATCAGTTCATTGCAAATTATGTCTGCTGTATATTAACTATTAGTCAATCTATTAATTTTTAGTTGCATTACTAAAGGTTATTCAGTATATACATCAATTTATTTTATACCACATTAATAATTAAGTTTGGAAAATTATCAGTTCGTTGTAAATTATGTCTGCTGTAATTAATAGTCCCTTCATTAATTTTACGTTGTATTATAACAAAGGTTATTTGGTTTATACAAAGTTTAATTTCTTTGTAACCAATTATAAGTATTCATGTGGAATACTCTTAAATTAGCTATACCCAATATTTGGACAAATAATGAAATACAAATCTCAATTCACATGTGAAGCTTCTGTTTAATTGTGACAGCCAGATGTTCTTCAATTAATCGGATTGAATTGAACATGATATTGATATTGACAAGTTATAAGTTGTTGTGCCTTTTTATTTATTCTTAAGTAATACTCATTTGAAAATTATCTGTGCAAGATCATCAAATGAAATCTGTCTTCGGACACAATTGATAAAGTTTAATATAAAACGTCTATGAAATAAGGTTATGTACATCTATGTAATATCATTCATTTTTTAATCAACGTAACAATGGTGCATATATACCCATTAATATTTTTAAATTTTTTTGCACCCAAACAAAAGCACCATTAATTCAGAAAAAATAACTTCAATTTTCTTGTAAAATGCATTAATACAATATAATTTCTTAGCTTTTAACAAATAGTTCTAAATGTTACATCAAGAGTTTTTTTTTGCAATTGTGGTCTTAAAATGTCTGCCAAAGTTTATGTTGTACGTATAACAGTTTGCAATGTTGGTCTGCAATGTTCAATTATGGATGTAGACTGCAACGAGTTCATTCATGTTGCACAGTTGCATCTCTCATACAAGATCAATAGCATTAGGAATTTGCATAATTAGTTGCTAGCCGGTACACATATAGCAAACGCGATTAACTGCAGTACATGGCATAAACACTGCAGTGGATCCAATTGATGTTAATCATTACAGAAATGCAATAAGGGTAGGCCTATTTATATATGCACCCCCCATTCCCTAAATTTGATAGGAAAACTGCTAATTTCAGCAGTGATATAATAAATCACTTTAAGAATACATAACTAAATTTCTCAAGTTGGATTATTTGGATATGATGGTTCACGCAATCCCTAAAGGTCCCAGACAATAATTTATATACTTTGACAGATCAATGAGATTTGTATCCATAAATTTGGTATATTATATAGTATGACAAACGCCTTCTGATAAGAAAAAGGTTTTTACAACATGTCAGTTTAAGTCAACACATTAAAGTTGCGTTCAATATTTGTGACATTTCTATTTTCAGTGCATTCAACATACAGAACATCTTATAGGGCCAACTTACATGAAGCATCTTACACTGTGTATCTTTTTCTCCAGCTAGCATCTTATATTTGCAGTTCTATCTTTGTGGATACACATCTTATATAACAATCTGAATTTCGTGTCTTAAAATGAGATACGTTGTTGGCAGCAAATATGTTAAAATAAGATGTTAACCGACTTAAGATTGGAAGATGTCTTATTTCATTGCCTGATTTAGAGCTGTGCCAAAATGTTGCATCTTACAGTAGGCCTATTGCATGCCAAAACTAAATTGCTGATTTGTTCATTATCCCTATATTAAAAGGCTTTCATGTAGAGTTACTTATTAAATTACACCATTAATTTAGATTGAGCTGAAATTTCATACTAAGATGTCAAAATATACTCAAGTATTGTTGCCAAATTTGGTGAATTTCTATAAGGTTTCGCGAAGTTATTAACAATTAAAAATGTGGTCCTTGTAATGACAGTATATTCAAAATGCCAAAATTTGAGTTATTATAAAAAATATGAAACAATATCACTTCCCCAAGACCTGAATTTATTTTTATAATTCTTAATTGCATTCTCCGTGTAAATATATTAAATTGTTACAATAAAAACTGATAAAGAGGGTCCACACTCAAGGTTGCACTGTATATAGTTTAATTTGAAATATATGATTTCCAGATATTCCACAGAGAAGCATACTTTTGCCTCACCCTGCATATGCGATTACTCATTTTACTCGCAATGCTAAAAGACATATAGCGGAAAAGGTAAAAATGTGAATTGGCTAGAGGGTTTTTTTTTGCCTTGGTATATAGGAAGAGATTTTTGTGGAAGTGGCGATCGTCGTTTTCGATAAAAGATTGTTGTCAGACGTTTAAAAGCCCAAGGGATATGATGGCAAAACTGGCTTATTTATATAGACAGACTCTATACTAAATCTATGAAACGATCAGTGCCAAAGCGACGCCAAAATGCATTAGATTAACTACACAATATACGAGGCATTGATCGATCGATCTATTGATTTCCAAACCGCATTTCTACAGGGTGGAGCGAAATGATTGACCCCCTCCGTTTATATACACTTCCCAAGAAGATACAGAAAAACTGAATATACCATCTTGTAGATAATTCAATTCTGCATATAGGAGGGGGGGGGGTCAAATTTGGCAATGCGGTGCTTCAGCTACAGGACCCGAGAACCTTTGAGTGAAAGCAAGTTAACCTAAAAAGCATAAACAAAAACACCAATTTGCTTCTTCGTCAATAAAGTGTAAATGGAATGGAATTTTGCAATAAATTTTTACAGTCCTACATATCATTGAATTCTCTACAAGGTGGTATATTCAGTTTTTCTGTAACTTTTTGGGAAGTGTATTAACGGAGGGGGTCAATCATATCTCGCACCACCCTGTATAAATGCATCTTCTGTGTATATACTATACAGGGTGTTGCAGAATTACAGGGACAAACTGACAGGGTATATTCCCTGCATGAAAGCAAGACATAAAGTTCTTTATAAACCGAAACGCGTAGGTTTTTAAAGTAGGACCTACATAAAATGTGACATCCATAATTCATGCTCCCCACATCTTTACTAGGAACGCACGATGAATGATCAATATAAATGTATAATTCTACTCTGAAATGTTCTTCAAAAACATTACATTCACATTTAAATCGCTGTCTATTACATTAAAATCAAATTTGAATTTTTGTTTTCCAAGTGTTCATAAAAGCTTGTAAACAAACATCTTTATTTCAATGAATTAAAACTTTAATCGTGTAATTGCAGAAAATTGTTTTCTGCAAATTTAATTTCGAGAAGCAGTGATATCTAAATTAATGTATCAATTAAATAATTCATAATGAAAATAATTGAAGGTAGACTTTACAATTGCAGAAATAGAAATTCTACTTACTGCAAAATTTATTCATTCAATAAATTATAGGAAGTATGCTGCATGCAGATAAACTGATTTATTATGAATTCCTGAAAAATGGTGCACTCTTAATAACATAGCACATGGGAAGAGGGTATCCGATGTAGGGACATCAACGTAATTAGCAATTGTAAGCGATTAGCGATCAAGTATAAATAAATGAATCTGATGAAGTAATTGGGATTTGGGGAAAAAGGCATTCCGGTTGGTTGCAGTTAAAATGCTATAATGAATGCGGTAAAAGGCGGAAGCCCTTCAGTTTAGGGACTTAGTTTAAGGGGGGGGGGAAAGGACACAGTACAGGGGCAGATGGTCTTTTTGTTGAGATGAGAAGACCGATAAACTTTAACAGGATTTTGAGAGGGAAGTGACGACAACCGACACAATTATTTCCCCACAAACATCTGCTGCATTTTCTATATATAGTCTTTAGTAGCGCCCCCCTCCCCTCTATTATTGTTTAAAAATGCCCATTCACGCCCTTATAAATACCTTGAATGAATAGATCTTTACGCAAGCCCTACATGCAATTAACACTAATATCGTTCAATAAATCACTTCGAATCGATTTGAGGCTTCAGTCATGCATTGATTTCAAGTTAGGACCTATGCAGATCATTTAATAGGACAACGACAATAGGTTCATATGTCATAAGACCTACTCCTGCTTCTGTTATATACGTTCATTAATTGTATTTAACAGCTATATACTTCATCCGATTTTTTAAAAGGAAATTAAAGCAAAATATTGGGCAGTGTCTTATTGAACTCTCGGGTAATTAATAAAAGATATTTGTTCAAATATGCCCCATGTCAGGGATAACATGCAACTGTTCTGTATACAGTATGTCAACATGTATGCTTACATCAAGGTAAGTTGCATTATTATAATCACAAAGTCCGTTCAAAGAATTTTAATGAGGATAAATTAATAAAATAGTTATATAACAATTATTAGCACAATTTGCAACACACATATGACAGCTATCATTTACCAAATTTAAGCTAGTGTTTTCTTACGCAAATTAATGAGTGCATATAGGTCATGCAGTGAACTACTTCACACTATAGTCATAGGGCATATAATAATTCCAATTTAAAGATCGACTACAAATTAAATATACTAAGTGCACACAATATGCAGGTAGTTCGCGTTTTGGCCAGGGTGTGTATGTGTTTTGAAATTAACAGAAGCATTAAACAAACACTTCCTGTGTATTATTGTATACAGTATACCTGTGTATATACAAGAACACGCCCTTCCCGTCAAAACTAATTTCTATAAAAACACAAACAACAACAAAGCTTGCGAACAATTGCGCAGCAATTTATTTTATCAACAGCTCCGATTGTGATTTAAATGCACTGCAAATAAATGTTGGTGCTCTGTAATAACAAAAGACAAAATTTTCAATTTCCTCACTGGTCTAGGTAGACAAGTATATATAGATTATAAGTTTTAAATCAAAGGATGTTAACATAATTTTTTTCCCATTATTATATATAGGACCACTCAGATGTTGCATAAGACTTGGTACAAATAATCAGAATTTATTAATAAGGAATATTTCAACTGCATTAAATGTTATTAATGGTTTAAAAATGCACTATTTGGGATATATAGGTCCAGTTTCCAGATATCCTGCAACTTGTTTTTAAATATAGTGAAGTGAATTTTGGGTATCTGTCGCTGAAAATACAACTATACAATGAGCTAAAACGATCCTAATAGGCCTATATATGATTTTTGAATGAACTCTTCTAGTTAAAGCGCAATTGTTTAAAAGCTATAGAAAACGAAGCCTATTGTTTTATTTATTTGGAAACAAGTCATTATTTGCCTT
>WWPM01018423.1:0-12648 GCA_023279145.1 Glomeris maerens | reverse complement strand
TATACATGGAAATTAAATAGGCCTAAGTATAGCCCATTTGCAACATTGCAATTTCGAAATTTATTTCGTACATTTAATCCCTTGGAGTGTTTTTGGAGGCAAAATGATACATGTTTTATTGTTATTTAAACAGTAGGCCTGTAGTAAATCCCCAAACGCAATTAACTATAGTTCATTATAAAGCTAATATTTGCATTTGGCATTTGTTTATATTTTTACTTTTTTGAAAAATAATAATCGATTTCACTCTATAGTAGGATAATGTATTTTCTGGAAATCTGTTATATTCATAAACACAAACTTACGAATAATTACGAAAGCCTGTACGGATTAAAGAGAATATATTAACAATATAGGTCAGTTCAACTTCAAAGTATGAGGCTATAATTATGCATATATATAATCTGTAATTGCACTTCACTTCACAAATAAAGTTGACTTTTCTTTAGATTTGCATTTGAAGTTTAGTGTGCTTTCATGCAAACTTTTGTTTCAAGTTTACATTTATGTTCTCTATTATGCGTTTGCCCTATTCATGTTGAAAATTTCAACTGCTGCTTGCATGATAAATGCATGTATATATATATATATATATATCTCGGTTATTGCAACTCATTGGTCCAAGTGTAATGTTTCCTTTCAATTTATGCTATTAATGAAATTAACGACAACCCAAAATTTGATTGCACTGATAATAAATTTCCAGTTGAACTGAATGCATTTTAAGTGCCTATATTGACCGCTCTAAATAGGGACACACACACACCAATTAGCCCATTGAGTCTTTAAAACATTTGTGAATAGATGGACATGACATGCAAATCAAGCTTTTTAATGAAAAGCAGGAGTGGAAAGAAAGCTTTCTAGCTCGTATATACATACTATATCGATTGGTAGTAAATACAAAAGCTGTACATAAAAAGAAAATTTACTATGAGGTCACGCATCATGAACTGTGTTTTTTTTATTTTTTTGTAAAATTTTGGCAACTGGCTTTTTGCCTTTTATTAATTTATAGTCTGGGAAAACGACTTCATAAACGGAGGCATTTATATTCATAAGCTTACTCGCTTTTCTGTAATGCATATTATGCAACATTTTCCCCTTCAGAACTTTTCCTTTCACATTATACTATATAGCTTATACTGCTATTAACATTTCATTTTCAGCTTTCTTACATGTACAGTAGTTAACTACAGCAAATTAAATTTTAACTCCAAAAATCTCCAAAATGGCTGAAATGAAAACTCCCATAAATATTAATGAACTTTACTCGGTATTTTCCCATTTATGATAGGTATGAAAAATGGGGGCAACATTTGAATAAGAATATATCTTTCTCTCTCAATCTCCCAACGAATGCCTGTCTTTTGATAATTTTTTACTGATAATAATAAAAAAACGAGGAAACTATTCATCCGATCCTTGCAAGATCTTTTTTTTTTAGCTGCTTCTTCAATTTCTAAAGACGGGGGGGGGGGGGAGCTTTTCTTGCGTTTGGGAGTAATGCGACGTTATTTTTCTTGAAGAAATGAACATTTCTTTAGGTTGGGAGAGAGAGAAGGTTGAAATGGTGACTGAAAGTTGGGTGAAGGGATAGCTATAGCCGAAAAGATGCGATATGACGACAGGGAGTGAGAGGAAGGAGAAAAAAAAAGTAGGGGGAAAAGATAAGAAGGAGAGAACATCTCAGGAGAATCTTGAAAAAAAAATTAGCCGTGCATCGAGGATAGAGGAATGAATAAAAAAATATATTGATACCTTTTAGAAATGAGTTTTCCTTTTATTAATGTGTCTCTCTTACCCTGCATGAAAACATACTTTTCAATTTTTAATGTTCAATTTAAAATTAAATAAGAAAAAATTGCCTCAAATTTTGTTTCTTTTATGCAGGCTTTTTCACTACGTCTTGGACCAGCATGTAACTTAAAGAATAATAAGACGTACTTCACTCACTGTTTGTGCAGATACTTTCCTTATTCTTATTAGAATGTCTTCGAGGTATATGAGCTGCTTTTATTATATTATGAAGCTGAGGAAATCCATTTCTGCTGTCTGTGTCTTCCTTGCAAAGTTATTAACAATGTGACCTGACATTAAAGACACCCTGTAGATGCTGAATTATAAGTTGAGTGATTTTAATGTAGGCTATAGCAGTCGTATGGCTATAGAGCTCACAATCTCATTTTATGACGTATATAGTACATGAATATCAAATCATGCTTTTGACGTCATTGCGTACTTCGTTTATTTCCTAATAATAACCATAAAATTTTCAAAACATTTGCAATTTCTAAGCACTTTGATGTTGTCTGTAGTACTCTAGAAATAAGGAAATGGAGTGGCAATAATTTAAAGGTGATATTTTAAAGTTAAGATAATATCACTGCTTGATTTTTCCCCTATTCCGTTTAATACGACACCTATGGTATAAATTCTGCTTATTTGCCTCTCCCGGATAAGTAAGCATGAATTTTTGTAAAATTGAAATTAGTGAGAATTTACCATGTATATACTACACTGTATGTAACGTCAAATACGGATTTAAAAGAAAAGGAAATATGTTGACAGACGTGCCTCTATTAATATGTAAATATGTTTGGCTATATTTGGTAGCTAGGAATTGATTGGTTATCTCGGTTTGCCTATACATTATTTTAGTCGGAATAATGAATGCGCCCGTAATCGCTTCGTTGGTTTGTTTGCTTGGGATTTCATTTGGCATTCACCTGCTGAAGCGAAGAATTTGCCAACATCTTTCACTATATTTATTTAGTGCTTCTGCTGCTGCATGATATAGGCCTACTATGGCGAGCCTGTGCAAGTTAGTTTACGGTGTCCCACTCGCTATCGGTCCCAATATGTCACACATATATTTCATGATAATCAATCTGACACAATGAGATTATCACAAAACTATTCTTTGCTATTGCTCGGGCTTTTTACTGCTACGGATGGCACCCATACATGTAGAAATTTGACACTTGGCAGGTGTAGCCCCCTATCTACACCTGCTAACTGGCACTCCACTGTAGCAGATTCAACTGCTCACAGTTTGAAATTGCCCGGTCCTTTTGCTGCTACGGATGGCACCCATACATGTCGAAATTTGACACTTAGCAGGTGTATCTCGCTACCAACACCTGCTAACTGTCACTCCACTGTAGCAGATTCAACTGCTCACAGTTTGAAATTGCCCGGGCCTTTTGCTGCTACGGATGGCACCCATACATGTCCAAATTTGACACTGAGCAGGTGTATCTCCCTATCTACACCTGCTAACTGTCACTCCATTGTAGCAGATTCAACCGCTCACAGTTTGAAAATGACTACGCAGAAAAATCTGAAAATTTGCAGGAAGGTTCCACATTATGTGCAATATATTTCCTTCAAATTTCACAAATATTAAAAATGTCGAAAATTGCCATGTCAGGTCACCTTTAAACTCGGGGACCTGTAGCGAGTGAAACGTAGTGTGCAGCATGTAAAATCTATAGATATTGGTTGATTAGATTGGGTTCTGTTGATGCAATTTTGCGATTTGAGCATATGGCGAACCGATCGTGTGCGAAACGCGATTAGCAGTGGTAGTCTTATCTATAGAGACTATTATTGACCAGCTTCACATTCCCCCTTGTTTATTTCTTGATTTTTTTTCTTCTACCCCTGCAATAAAATTGTTCACACACTAAACGTCATTTTCTTCATCTATTTCCTGACAAGGCTTAGCGAAATTGCAATTACGGATTCGCAGTTAATGGGAAATCATTGCCAACAGGAAATTTTGCTTCGGGATTACCTATGTGTGTGTGTGTATAGTGCAGTTTTAGCTGACAGTAAAAATATTAGTCAATTGAGATAATATTGCTGCGTGATTTAATTAAAAAAATACCATTAATTTATTGTAGAAATAAACGCTTTTTGCAACAGATTTGTTTTTCCCCCCACTATAAAGTTTATGATTTCTATTTACGCGTTTCATAATTATGTTTTTTTGTGTTAGTAGATTTAAAAGAATTAATTGTCCCAGTCGCTTGTGGGCCCATAACTTTTTTGGTAATTGTTAAATTTCTATGAAATTCTCACAGAAATAACTTGATTTATGCGAGGCTTGATGCTTTCACAGCATAAGAATAAATTGCTGTCAATTTTCCACTGGGATGTGTAAACAATTAAGTATTTCTTCATATAATTGTGTGTATACATTAGGATTTGAGCTAATAGCATGGATAGTAATGTCTTTTTGGGAGTTTTACTGCAATTTTTACATTTGCTGTTGGTCTATTGGACACGTCATAAAGAGAAACCGTCAATCACGTGGTCTATAGTTTTTTTATGTATTATTGAAAGACCACCTCGATGACCTAGACCGTATTTCACGGACCCAAATGTCACGGTCAAAGGTCACCAAAAGGGTGTAAAATGTCCAGTGAACCGATGGAAATCAGATTAAATCTTTCCATTGAGAACTTGACATTTCTGTTTTTGCACTCTGAATCCAATTTTCAAAACTGAATCCGACAACACTTGATAGTTAATCGCAAAATCATCATCATCACTTGAAGTGTCTTCTTCTCAAAACGCCTGACCTTTTTGATATGGTTCACTCGCTATATCGAGTGAAGTGATGAATTTTTTTTTACAGCCACTCTCTCGAGATTGAGGAAAAAAAAACAATGTGACATTTTTGAGTTGGTTTTCATGGTAACGAACACGTCCATATTTGTTTTCCCTTCCAGGTAAGTGCCCTTTGTCGTTCCCCAAGTCCGAGGTCGCAGGTAAGCTACGTCATCATTACTTAATCAAAATGCAAATTGCTCTTTAGCACCGCCTACTACAGCATCAATGTCAGGTCGAAATTAATTTGCTGCAATGTGGTTTTATGTAATACTATATATGATATTTAGACACTGAAATGATGTGAGAGAAACGACAGGTGTTTTTAAATTTTAACCAGTTGCTGCATCACAGACACCGAGCCACGCCCACATATGTCTTATTACCATTCAGTTTGATATAATTGATTGTGTGAAAATGACGAACGAGATTATTTTCAGGAATTACTTGCTAAAAAGCTAGTTAAGCTTGCATATTTATTTACAATATAAGACACTGGTACAGAATACAAATGGCGCTCTTGTTTGAGGAATCCGCGCATGCGCGTGCTTTAATAGATATGGCTCATTACCACATTTTTACAGTTTAAAACACCGACAGTTCCCCCTTGATTGCCAATTTCTGCGAATGAGTTCGGAATATTTGTAGGCTTAGTACACGCATATGAAGTAATTGCCCTAATTGGTGACAGGTTGACATTGAATGTAGCTTTCAAGGCTGTTGAAATCGAATTAGTGGAGCAAAAATACTATTTTGTAAATTGGGACAGCAAACTTTTTAATCTCGCAGAAAATAATCGATTTCTAATATAGAAGGAGAGGTAAATTATGCAAGTTGTTGAAAATCGGAGTTATGATGGATCATATAGTAACGATTTTAATTCACGTGCAAGTCAATTTTTGTCAAACATATTCATAAAGCAAACAATCAAAACTCACTAGTTAGCTTTAAACAACCATAACTAATAAAATTAACTTGTAAAAGCAGGGAATTTGTAAATGAGTGACATTTTAACATTTTTAGGTCTACATGCAATTTAATTGCACAACTACCATATGTAATCTGAGAAATTGAGCAAATTTTCAAGACGTAAGTTTAGAAAATAGTTGAAATATTCGGTGAGAAATCCTCGACTCGTAAATAAGAAACAAAGGACAGAAAATGTTCTTCATTTAATTCATATGCTGACTAGTTTCGGCTCTGCTTCAGAGCCATCATCAGGGCAATTTGAAGGAAAACTACTAATAATACAATGAGGTTAACAATAAATAACCAGACAAGTATGAAGCTAAGGTACACACCTCAACAAATCTCGAAAAACATCAAAGATCAGAAGACCGCGAAATGCAGGTAAAATCCGCAAGGTACATCGTCAATTACGAGTCGAGGATTTCTCACCGAATATTTCATCGAACAACTCATAATTAAATGGCTCCACTATCAAGTTTAGAAAATAGTATTGCAAGTTGCCTTCAAGCCTAGAAGCAGAATCGGACTGAATTTTGTAGCAAGGCAATAACTGCAATAACCTTTAAATCTCCCGTAATAAACATTTCAAATTATAGTTACAGTTACTCGACAGTGAAAGCATTATATTTTATTATCGAATATATTGAACAGGATGAAAGATATCCTCAGTTAAGTGTTGAAACTAGCTGTATTTCAAGTCCAATATCCAATTTTTATGGGTGGAAATTTAAATAATGGAAGCGATACACCAAACTCTTGATCTGACAGGTTAGAACATCTTTAGAAGAAGATGCTGTGCCGGTTTTCTTGTTCTTTTCTTCGTTTTTTTTTACATCTTGGGACCATCTGAAGTGAATGACTGGTAGAGAAAAATGTGGGTGGTGACTGATAAAACCCTGTACCATACCCCCCCCCCCTCTCCTGGGCACTCAGACACGTAACACAAAAAAACCCTAATCGATTATCACCCTTATCGATTAAATTGCTGCATTGATTCACCTGTTGTGGTTGCGTCCATTTACTGGGCACTGTGTTTTGGCTAAGTGACACCAGGTGACAGGGTGACCATTTCAGGCGACTGCTATTTTGTTGTTGTTGGGGGAGGGAGGGATTGGGGGGGGGAAGGGGCACTTACTGCGTATGTGTTATGGAAGAACAAAAAAAGGGGATATGAAGGCGTGAAACTATCGCGTGTTTGTAGGTAATTTTCGGATCGATAAAATGGAGAATTGCGTCGAAGAATCGCGCTTTTTCCCTGTGACATCCATCACACGTGTTGACGTCACCGAGATAAGGGCCAGAAGTGCCATCTTTGAAGGCGCTTGGCAGCAGCGCCACTCACAATCTCATCCTACATCCAACATACACTCTACATATCAAAGTTGTCCCAGGAATTAATCAAATGGACCGTGTTCGGAGTAAATTCACGTCCTTAAAATCCGCCATTTTGAATTGTATGCGTAGACCGTGTCTTGCGATACGACAACGCTGAAGTTCCTCCTATAAGTGGCCCTTGCGCTAGTGTGTGTGGCAGCCATGTTGAACAGTAAATGTGCACCTTGCAGCAAGAAACGGCCCAATTATTCAATGGAGAATCTGAGATTATGATGTACCGAAGTGAAAGAATCCCTTTCTCACAAGTAGATCACATAACACGTGTTTTAACGGACAACTAGTGACAACACGTGAACAATGGAAAACATGTGACTTGCAATACAGTTTTTGAAATATCAAATTGAACCGTTGTAGTCAGTAGTTTATTTTTGTACAGTAGAACTTGATTAATAGTGGACTTCAAGGGACCGACAAAAAATGTGCGCTATATCCGAGGCCCATTACATCCGAATAATGTCATAAATATAACCAGACTTTTCTCACCACGTACTTTGATCATGTATACTTACTTATACACATACTTGCATAACGTTTTATTATCCACATAAGAGATTATTATTACATCATATGAAGAATTTCAACATAGAGCAAATTAATCTCTTTCTGTAGTCAAAAGGGAGCACATGCATGGGGCCAGTTCTTCTTGGATAATATTGGAACAGGATACACATACTATAAGTGCCAAATATAGGATGAATGAAGTGCAGGTGTGATCCTGAAACTGATGCATTTTTGAGTTGGACAAATTGGTGGTCAAATTCTTTTGAAAATTGCTTCAATTATAATGGACAATTGCTGAAGGGACTAAAAATATGGTCAACTATAGAGCACAATTCTCCATAATAACAGGGTCCATGACATCCGAGGTTGAATACATGGGTCGAATAGGATTTTTGCCAGGACCAGCATTTTGAGTGCACAACATCCGAGTGTCCAATACATCCGAGTCCTCTATAACCAAGTTCTACTGTATATAGACATAGTTGGAATTATTTGCCAAGCTAAAACTTCAAAGTCTGATAGTTTTGTTGTTATATTCTCGCTTCATGCGTTAATTCCAGTCTAGAAAAGTTGCAGAAATCCTGGGAATGAAGTCCCTTCCTTCGTGACCTGGTTATAAACCTTTGTAATTGATTTTTGCATCCCAAACTCGTGCGTTCAATAATTGTAACATGAGTTACTACTATTTACATACCAATTCAGAATTCTCATTTAGACAATACATAGTATTAAAGTCATATAGCATTGGGCCCATCTTAATGTCAGTAACTCTCAAATACTTAATTCTAACTCCGTGCAAGTGCGGCACGTACAACTCGTGTGGTTTATAATGTCACAGACACAGACAACATGTTAGAAAATTCTTAAAGGACACAGAGTGATGTGTGTGTGTGTGTCACATGTTGCCTGTATTATTTACTGGGTGTTCAACCATAAAACCCGCTTTAGTGCACATCGTTTCAGTCGGTTTATGACTGTATGCGATAATCCG
Organism: Glomeris maerens; assembly: GCA_023279145.1. Taxonomy (NCBI): domain Eukaryota; kingdom Metazoa; phylum Arthropoda; class Diplopoda; order Glomerida; family Glomeridae; genus Glomeris; species Glomeris maerens. Next base: position 4,175 of record WWPM01018423.1, on the reverse strand, counting down.
CTGATGATTCCATGTTTCAGTTGCTCAGGAAAGCGTAGAAAGTCCTTCAATAATAACAAACCCAACACACAAAAAATACAGTAAAGACCGACACCAGGGGGCGTTGTGAGCTGGATTAATTAACCAGATTCAGTTTGACTACATACAGCAGCTGAGAGGTGGGATTTTAAAGGTTCTAAGCGCAGCAATGTTTGACAGTATTCGTATAGTATTTGTATATACACTTTTATGGGATAATTTGTATGTAGGAGGCGCTGGCGTCGTATTTATGCGTCGTGTTGGGTGGTGGGATGGTGTGGGAGGGAATTTGAGTGAGTTTATTTCAACGATCAAACCTTCCCCCCCTCCCATTTCACATCCCCTGTGCCTTGCCTTGGGAGTTGCACCAGCTGCGACCGCCCTTTTGTTGCAACCTATTGTTTGGCGCACGTGAGTCATGCGCATGCGCAATGCCACACTGCTCAGCATCATGCAACGCCAAATGGACACTTGTATTTTCTAGTCTGAATTTTGATCCATTCATTGTTCAAATCAGATTTTCACCGCTTGTTATTTTATTTTCCGTTCAGAGAGCTCTGAAATATTGCGGATCATAAAACATTGCCAGTGTTTCTATTTTAAATGTATTAGATGATGATACATATTCCTATATTTAGTTAACAGTGTTTCCTTGTCGGCAGTATTTGTATTTGGCACATAATGTAGGTAGTTAGAAGTGCTGAAATTTAGGGCAGGTTACATTTTACAGGCGACTATAATAATAATAATTTCAGTCTGATTTCAAACAAAGATTGCAATTTGTTTCAATTAGTGCCCGATACAGGAACTTGTATAATCTAAATTGTAACATTTGTAATATAGGAATTTCGATATTTCCTGGCTGATTGGAAGGCAAATGTTTAAAGTATTATGCAAAAGTTTATATATAGCATCAGAATTTACTGTATGAAGTTATCTAAATAATTTTCCAAAAAGAAAATAAATAATGAATGAACTCAATTTGTGTATCGATAAAATTCACTTTAATACTTGTGTCTATATGCTATTTATTAATCTTATCTGTGTATATAAGCTTGAAATTTATTTCTAAACACTGAGAAAGTAACCTAAATAATTCATAACCGTAATTAATTAATGATTACAAAATGAGGTTTGAAAAAGGAAACTCGATGCCGCAAAATTTTGGAAACTGCGCAACTCATTTGGGTATATCTAAGAAATATCTAAGAAGACACGAATATAGGATGTAGAATACTAACGAGTGGAAATTTATATAAAACAATGGATGTGATGTTAGGCCTGTAAAGATCTATTTCGTAGATGAAACGATCAAACAAGTCAATTCCCATGCAATATGTCTGTCTGCGGTATAGATTTTTAGTTTTCTTCGCCTTTTTTGTTTCTCATCCCAATGAATTCCTAACAATTTAAAAGAACATTATCTTCCATTCCTCCCACAATAATTTTAAGCCCCGCTATCAAATCTTTCTCAGCTCTTCCCACCATCATCCTTTCTCTAATGCATTGTATATAGTCGCATTCAGGCTTTCTTACTTCGCAATTTAGTTTTTACTCCATTTCATTTCATTTTCTTTTCTTTTCTTTTCTTCCTTCCTCACCCTGCCTCTGTAATCTTATATAGTCTTATTTGTAGCAAAAATTGCGTGTCGCCAATGAGCAGGAATATATATATATATACATTTATAAGCGACGATAGTTTTATGACAAGGTTGAATTATGAATTATGCATTCCGAGTCATTAGCATGGTGCGCACTATCTTCATAAACATCTTTCCTTTCACTATTAGATTTTTTCCTCACTCTCTACTCTTCATTTTTATCCCTAATATTTTTATTGTCTCGCGCAATTTTTCCATTTGCTTTCACTAGTTTTCATACACCATGTTATTTTGGGATTTAAACCGCCTTGTTTTTATGCATATATATATATATTTTGCTGCGCTCTTTTGCATTTAATCCCTTTCTCTCTCATCATCATCATCATCATCGTCATCATCTTCTTCTTCATCTCCTTCTCTCTTCCTTTCCCCTCTTTTGATGTCTCGGGCACCGAATGCCGTTGCCATGGCAACCCTGTGTATACATATATGTGGCTGGAAATGCAACATTTTCCCGCCAAAGTGCAAACGCCATTTCAGGTTTCTTGGCATTTTCCCTCTATTTTTCTCTCCTAATTTCCCTCCATGCTTCAGCCAACCCCAATCCCCTGCACACCCCTCTTATAATATACATTTAAACCGCCATTTCTCATCTCTTCCAACAATCATGCAGCTCATGCATGATTCTTCCTTCGGAGAGCGTTGTTTATGTCACAATTGGTTAGTTAGCACAGAATATATTGATTGGAGTTTTCATTGGAAAGAAGTTTGCAAACAGTTGGCACAAATTAACATGTTGTGTATCAGAAGTGCCAATTAAAATGTCAATCTATGCGCCAAAAGTAGATAAATGTTCTTATTACGTGACAAATATATCCACATTTTGAAACATTTCTGAAATAAAGATAAATTATGATGTTTGACTATACGAATTTAGTGATAGCAACTAGAAAAACGAGCACCAGAGGGGGTTGTTATCAGTTGCAGTGTGAATTATAACTAAACCAACAAGAGAAGAACCAGGGGCGTGGTTTGCCCCGCCCCTTCCATTCAAATTAACGAATGAAATGCAACGATGTATTTGCGATTGCCTTCTCCTGGCTAGTGATCGCCTACACGAAGCCGCCATTTTGTGTTGGATTCTATCGACGACGAAAGCACCTGGCCAAACAAATGCATAAGCAATTTTTCCTGATTGGGTCATTTTTAGCCCCTCCTCTGGTTCTTCTCTTGTTGGTCGAGTTATAGGTGCATTAATTCCTCAACAACCTTGAACAGGTGCAACTGCTTTAACTATACCAAAACCAACTAGAGAAGAACCACAGGCGTGGCATTGCAGGTCTCTTTGCCCCACCCCTGAGAGAGAAATCAACCAATCAAATGCAATTGCGTATACGGCATTGCCTTTTCCTGGACTCCCACGACAAGACGCACGATAGATGAGGCTGCCATTTTGTTTTGTATCCTATCGAAGACGAAAGCAACTGGCTAAACTAATGCATCAGCAGTTTTGCTGATTGGACCATATTTTTAACCCCGCCCATGGTTCTTCTCTCGTTGGTCTATAGTTATAGTTATGATATCAATGGTGTTGGTTTTTCTTTCATTGCCCTCACTGCATATGCTATACTTTCTCCAATGTAGAAAATGCATAACTCTCGGGTATTAGTTTAACGAAATAAATGCAAAATATTGAATGTACTGGGCACTAGTTTTACCTGAAAGCAAGATTCTTGGACAAGTTGGAGGCAAGTGTACAGCCCAGTTCACGAAAGTTGAGCTCTAAACAACTACTACAGAGGGGAAAGCAAGGTTATATGGGCCATGCCGACAATTGCATAGGGGTGAGAGTTGTCCGTCTGTCACTGCACTTTTTCCCTTCTTCCCTGGCTCAGGGCAACTCACACCCCTATGCAATTGTCGGTATGGCCCATATAACCTTGCTTTCCCCTCTGTAGTAGTTGTTCAGAGCTCGTCTTTCACGTACTGGACTGTACATTTGTCCCTAAAATGTCCAGAATCTTGCTTTCAAGGAGCAAGTAAACTCCTGATATATACTTCCTTGATTCCCAAGAACTTGCTTTCGAGAAATTGTAAACCCGCAAATCTCTCGACCGCAACACAGCATTATTTATCAGCAGTGGACGAAATAAAAATGAATGGCTAATTGGCGAATAAATATGGCGGAAGTGGATGATTTTTTCTCTCTCACTCTCACTCTTTATCTATGCATATATATTTTGATTTTTACGATGGAATCACGAGAGCGTGAAACGTCAATCTGATGAGAAAGAAAAGATGCATATGAATGGAGAAGGTTGACGTTTTGTGCCCGTTTAGAGGCCGTATAAATGGCCTTTTGGCTCTGGCGATGGTTCCTAGAGAGGCCCTTTCTTTGGTTGGCTGGTCGCAGTCGCCATTAGCAATGATAAGCACCTCATTACCGAACGAATTACTTCGCATTTTGGCCGCTCCATTGTTTGGTGCCGCATGATAACGTCCAAGTCTCGCGAGACATTTACTTACTCAGTCACCATCACCACCCCACCCCTCTCT
>WWPM01018421.1:0-14843 GCA_023279145.1 Glomeris maerens | reverse complement strand
CCATAATAATTGAATCTTATTTTATAGTCATACAAGAAATGACTGTTCCTCATGCATATCCAGGAACTGTGATTACCAGTATGGAATTGACTTCCTTTGGAGTCATTTGCACCTTGAGCATGAAGATGGAATTCATAACAAATGTCAATTGGTCTTACAGCAACAATTTCTTAAGTGGATCTCTGCTGTGCCTCTCTCATAATGAGTTCAAGACTGGTTTATGGGCTTCAGTTGTCCGACGAGATGTGTCTCAACTGAAGAAGGGAATCCTGAAAGTTTGGATCATGCAACCTGAAAGGAGTTTTCGCCAATTGGCAAAGGACAGGGAATATATGATGATTGAAAATTGGCAGCACTTCGAAGCTACCGATAAAATCCTTGCTGGCTTGCAATCCCAAATTGAATTTTGGACGCCAATGGAAAATGTTATCCTGAATGGCAATTGCAACATTGGACTTCCAGGTTATCTTGAAAAATTTGGTGGTGAAGCAAAGTTCCAACTAAGGCCGGCTTATCCTGCAATAAACTGGTTTTCAATACCAGGATTGGTAAGATTTGTTTCTTTAGCAGCTGATAATCTAATCTGAAACATATACCTTTGACTGAAAACATTACAGTTAATGTGACTTAAGGTCAAAATTATGCAATAATAATGAAAGGATTTGAATAAATCTGTGTAATATAATTGCTTTTTGTTTCATTCAAATAGGGATTTGTCACAATGAAGGAATTTCCTTCATGGCCTCATAGAAGAAGGTTGGATTTGGATGATGGGCAGTATGCAGCTCTTCATAGTGCCCTTACGAAGCAAGTGGCTTTGATAAATGGGGCATCTGGCACTGGCAAGAAGTACCTTGCGTCGAAAATTGGACAAATTCTTGTTCACAATTCAAGTTTGAATATTAACACCTTCCAAGGACCTTTGGTGTTCATCTGCGAATCAGTAGTTGCGTTGGATCATTTCATACAAGATCTCCAGAAATCCAATATAACTGAGATAATTCGATTTGGTGGGGAGTCAGATGGTGATTCAGCTGCCAGCCTACATAACTGCAATTTCTACGAAATAAAATCGGCGAAGAAAGCAGGGAAACCAAGCAAAGCAAAGAAAGATAGTGTGGCGAGACGTGAAGCGAAAAGCTGCACTGCAAAAATAATTCATTTGCAAAAGACTGTTAATAGGTTGGTGTAGTCTTGTATTCATATAAATATTTGCCATCACAAATGAACATCCATTTTTGTATTGTACATGCACGTAATACTTTGTGTGTGTCATTCATATTACTACATTGAATTTTCAACATAATAATATTACATAAATTGATATTTGTTATTCTGGAATTAGGTTTTTGAAGTAATTTGTAATTTTCAGATGTAGCAGTGGCATTCTTGGTGAAAGGGTCTCCTTAATCTTCGGCAATGACCTGCAGAATCACGAAAACGGCCAACAAGCTCTTTGCCATTGGCTGCTTGAAGGGACTTCTCGCGTTTATGGGACCACAAAGCCCACTGCAACTGCAAGTCCTGTTGCTTCTACAGTAGATGACACCGTTGGAAATTTCGAAGAAAGACTGAGATTGATCCACGGTGAGATGACTCGGTACGAACCGTACAGCAAGTTGAATTTCGACAAAGATGAACCTGAAACTACAGAACATACGGAATCTTGGAATAGTATCCGAGGGTTACTTTTGCATCAAATGTCAAGCGATGACGTCATGACTACCGAAGAAGAAAATAAAATTGACAACATTTGGAACTTGGCACCGAAAGACCGGTGGAGGCTCTACAGAAAGCGAGTCAGTGATCTGAAGAACATATCGGAGACTTGTTTGAAAGAGCATTTTGTTGCGTATAGCAAATGCCTGGAAGATCTCAGAAAATATAAGATTCAATCCCAGGCGGATTTACTGAAGAATTACAAAGTTGTTGCGTTGACGGTGACGGGTGCTGTGAAATTCCTCCCAACTTTGCAAGCGCTCAAGCCGTCGGTTCTGCTTGTCCAAGAAGCAGGTGCTGTACCTGAAGAGCTTGTTGTTTCCATGATGACCAAAGAATGCCAGCATCTGATCATGATTGGAGACTTGAACCAGCAATGGCCACGTTTGACCCGTTCTAAAAGCCTCTTTGAAAGATTGACATCTGAAAAGAGACTCGAATGCAAACAATTGAATATACAATATTCAATGAGCGAAAATATAATGAAACTTTTGAATTTGCAACGCTCCAAAGGCACCGTGACAGCTCATTCATCGGTTTTAAGCATGGAACCGGTGAAAGGAATGGTTAAAAATGTCTACTTTTTAGCCCATAACAACAGAGATGAGGCTATGTCGGGTGAAGATGAGAAAAATTCTTTTGAAGCTGAATATGCTGCTGCATTATGCCGCTATCTTGTGCAACAAGGTTATACTGATAAAAATATTGCAATCCTCACAACGACCACAGCACAGGTCATGGCTATCCGAAGTAACCTTTCAAATTTAGAGGCCGAAGTCACTGTCACTGTTGTTGACCACTGGCAAGTGAGTAATCAAAGGTTATTACAGAATTAACTTCATGCACTCGATAAAAACTTTGAATCCAGCTTCAACTGTTTAAATTTACTGTAGCCAATTGAAGACAATATTGTATCCTTGCTGTAATCATGCAAGATATCTTTTTCCACTGTGACAGGGAAATGTACAGAAACATTTTAATCAGTTATCAAACAAAATGAAAACTCACAATATCATTAGACCATATTTAAAGTATATTCTTATTTATTCTGTAGCAAATATGTAAAAAAAAATTGTGCCATTGTGCCTATTTCAGGGTCAAAGAAGTGATATAGTAATCGTGTCAATGGTCAAGAGTAGTGAAGAAGAAGGCGACATGTCTATAGTTGAGAAACGATTCCAATTGGCGTTTACAAGAGCAAGAATAGGCATTTATTGTTTTGTCAATGTGAATTATTTGGCAAAAAATGCTTCAATGTGGCAGCCTTTCCTTTCTTTCCTGAACCAAGAAGACCTTATTGGGAATACTTTCAAGTGAATAGAATTATTTCTACCGGCTCGTTTTAACTTAATTAACTTAGAGCTAATAGATAGTGTTCAATTTTCTGTAGAATCAAATGTGAAAACCATCCTACAATAATTTTGGAAATATCCTGCCCACAAGATTTCCAAATTAAGTCTCCTAATGGTGGATGCACTCTGAGTTGCATCAGGAGAATGCCATGTGGTCATTTGTGCAGCTTAAGTTGCCATTCCTCTGACCTGGATCATAAGAAAGCTGCATTGTCTTGCAAAGAGCCGTGCTCAAAGACGATATGTCTGAGTGGGCATAAGTGTAATAAGGCGTGCAGTGAAGAATGCAACGTGTGCCAAGAAGTCATCAGTGTGACTCTTTCAACTTGCAATCACACAGTAGCAGTTAGATGCAACGAAAATTATTTGCAGTTAAAGTGCAGTCAGCCATGCGAAAGAATTCCATTTGACTGCGAGCACAGGTATATCTCACATCTCAAGTCATACTCCAATTTAACATGCTGACACAAATAGTTGTATTCTGCTTGGAATTCATTTAGTTGTCCTTCTACATGTGGGGAAGAATGCCCAAAACGATGCGAGAAAGACAGGGTTGTGGTTAGCCAGTGTGGACACGTCATAACTGTCCCTTGTTATCTTGCCAAAGATGAATCGCAAGTCTGGTCAATTTGCGCTGCAGAGTGTTTGGCCAAACTGCCATGTGGTCATTTATGCACTGGAACCTGTGGCAAATGCTATCAAGGCGTTTTACACCAGAGGTGCATGGAAAAATGCCCGAATGTTATACCGTTGTGTGGACATGTTTGTGGTGCACCATGTCACCAAAAGGTGTGTTCTCAATTTACAATTTATATGAAATGAGATCTAGAGCTAAATATTTAGAAAATGTAAATTGCGGAAAATGCTGCTCATGTGTTTATTTATTAGGTACTTATTGTTATGTTCAAAATTATTCCAAATGGTATGCACTTGTTAAATTTGTCAAATTGGGCCATCAATTCTGTGCAAATTAAAAAATGAGTAGTTAATTGTGAAATTAATTGGCAGAAAAGCTAGACTTGAGCAACAGACAATTTTAAAATGTAGCTTGTTATATGATTTCAGAATTGTCATGCGACGTTTAGCAATTTGTTTTGTTTAGTGCCCACCTTGCCGGCAGACGTGTGAAGTGAAATGCCCCCATGGCTATTGCAAGAAACCATGCGGTATTCCATGTGAACCTTGTCGGGAACCTTGCCCAGTAAACTGCTCACATTCCAAGTGTACCAAAGCATGTGGAGAACCGTGTGATTCGCCACCATGCGATGTACCTTGCACAAAGCTGTCCAAAGTCTGCCAGCATCCTTGTGTAGGACTTTGTGGAGATTTTTGCCCTCCAAATTGTGGCATCTGCTCTCGAGGACCTGAATATGTCGTCAGATTTGGCACAGAAAATAATTTCGCTCGCTACATTTGCCTCAAAGATTGTGGACATGTTTTGGAAGTAAGTAATTCTATTTTTATATCTCAACAATTAATTCGTTTATGTATTTATTTTTATTTAATTTCAACATATTGAGCATCTGGAATTATTCTAGATATGGCAGAGTGTGCCCATGTGTCTTGTTTTGTTTGGATTCTGTAGTACGGAATGAATTTTGGTATGGAAAATTGATTTCTCTTGTTTTATTGTTTTATTGCATGTTTAAGGTCACTGGAATGGATAGATGGATGACAACAGATGGTTCCAGCCTCAGCAACCGGATGGATAAATGCTGTCCAGCTTGCCTGGAACCCATCTTCCATAGTGTGAGATACCATAAGTACACCAACAAAGCAATCGAGAATATAATTGATGAAAAGACGAAAACATTTGGCAATCCTATAATACTAAGATCCCAAAAAGCAATTCTTGTGAACCGTGCAATAGTGCACAATATATTATTTCCCAAAACGGTTGCCCAAATTGTTTCTGTATTGGAGAAGGATTTATCTCAATATGAGCTGTCGTTGGTCGGTGATATTATTGAGATTGTATCTGATATGAGTGCCTTAATGTCATCTTTGTCTAAAGATGCAATTCAGGTTGAAGCTCTAAAGCCAAAAATGCTTGCAATGCAAGACGTGATCATGCAGATGATGGATGTCGAGGACATCAATGGCTTTTCAGTTGTGAATTTTGGTTCTCGTTCACAATTTGACAGTTTAAAACTTGAAATTGCCAGGATTAACTGCCTGAGATGCGTCAATGAATGTTTGCTTAAGAAGAGTTCAGATAGCATTAACCATAAAGCCAAACCACTAATTGATGCATCTCTTGCGTTGTTAACCTCTGGAAAATGTTTCACAACCAGTGCTGAAGATGTTGTTAAGAAAGCTGTCTCTTTGGTACAGCAATTAGAGAAACCTTTCCTATGTTATTTAGTAAAGGAAAGTGATATACAGGAGGTCTTGAAGCTAATGGATGACATCAAGCTGCAGTGCAAAGCACAATAAAGTGTTTCTGTTGCATCCTTCAGTTATATGTGAAGCCTTACATATGATTGCAATGATTAAAGAATGAGAGAACCAATCCATATATTTGAACTATTGGTTATTTTAATTTTAAAACAAAATTTTCATGTTGGAATGTATTACGCGTACATTGCCGGAAAAAGTTCCAAAAACGCCTGGATTTTATGTAATTCAAACTGCGGTTATTTGATTTTCTGGTGTTTTAATTGTCACTGAATGTATGTTTGGGTATTACAAATAAATAATGCATGCGCTTTGTGAAAGTTTCAATATATATATCAAGAAATAGATTCTAAATCGAAATTAATTTGGCAGCCCAAGTCAATTAAGTCTAGAATGGAGAATGGAAAAAGTGACATTAGGGGAAAAAATACACCAATATCTTGTAGAAATTAAATGAATTCGGTAAACTTTATCACAGTAATGTTTTGTAATTTGGTACACAAATTCAGAAATAGCTTTTTGTTACAACACTATGTTTATTTTTTCAAGGATTAAATGGGTGCAATGATTATTAGCGATATTAATCTGAAGCACAGTTCGCTGTTCACTTGTAAATCGATATTTGAAAGAATATTCCGAGGCTTGAACAAAATATAGATGTTATTTAGCGGGATTCAATGAAATATACAACATCCATTTCATTCTCTCCTGTCTGCTGTTTCTTTTTCATTGCTTCTTCCCTTTCTAGAATTTGTTCTTTCCCAACTCTCACTTTCAATTCCTGTTCTGTTTCTTCTATTGTGACTTGTTCCTCGTTCCTCCCTTTATTTAACCACAGAGTCTGCAAGTTTTATACGTGAAAAAGTTGCTTAGATGATCGATACAATTGCATGCCCGTGCATCAAGTGACTATTGATACCTTGAAAGCATGTGAATCCCCAATGACGTTCAGAAGAAAAACCAGAAAGCCTTCTAGGGAGGCAAGAACTGCATAGGCGATATGCCACCATGATATATCGTCCTTCTTAATCGCACCAATCCAGAAGCATGTCCATAAAATAACTGCTTGATACGGTTATACAATTGTATATACAGAACATATGTTCCCCATCTTCTTGCTATTCATTACACACCAAACAATGTCAATGATGAATAAGCTGCTTTGCTATTCTGAGATAGAACCGTTTTAGGTTTAGCTCTGCCTCGCGTACAAACCCTTCCCATGATAAGAAATATTAGTATGAAATTGATAAATCCAACACATGTTGCGGGGACAATATATCCAAACCCTTGTACAAAAGTTGCCATTCTGCATCTAAAATAATTTTCGCAAATTGTTACATTGCAAATGGAAGCACTTGTATTCGTTCTCTGTTAATTACAAGCTGACATTACGATGCTCGGCTGTAAGAAGTGTACCAATCGTGGTTGATAGACAGAATTGTGCCTACTGTTATTAGTGGTAAACCTGTAATATATTAATAATAATATTACCATTTTCGAGCAATTTGTAATTGGCCATTGCAATTTGTCATACAATTACCCCATGCCATAATATTTGCCCATATCATACATCCTTTTGTGCTTTTCTTTGATATTTCCCTGTATAAAATGATTGCATCTGCAAGAACCCATGTAATCGCGGCAAGTGAGCAGAAATGTTGAATAGCCATAATTGTGATGCAGATTATTTTAAACGGTCTGAAGTCTTCTATAATTGACGTGAAGATATTCAGAAATATAGCCAAAGACATGCTATGCATTGTCTTGTGATGCACATCTTTTCTCCATTCTCTACATATTTACATTTAAAACCGACAATGATATTAAATTTCTGGAAAAAATCAAGCAATATCCTATTACATTTCAAAGTGTACTTGATTCTTTGTATAAAAATAAGAATGTGAATGTGGCATTTGTAGTCCGAGTAATTTTAATTGCATAATTTAATGCTCAGCTGCAATTATATGCACCTGTTTTGTTCATCATAGTGTCTTTACTCTATTAATATATTCTGCATTTTTACTTGAATCTGATGAATGTCACAATGTTAATGGCCAGTGCTGGAAGAGAAATCGATGACCCCACCAACCGAATGACGTCAAAAGAATCATATTCTGTTTCCAAATAACTGCCAAGCTCCTATATAAGCAAGGAAAGCAGAACTGATAAAGTACTGTATTTAACTGCAGTACTGTAACTAGCCTACTACCAATGTTGCCTGGCGAAAAGGATGTAAGCCTATTTTTCCGGAAAGTAAAACCAATTGATGGAAATTAATGTTAGTAGGGTTGAGCATATAGTTGAGCTGACAAAACTGTCAATTAAATTTGGAATTGGGCCCATATGTGTGGGCTTGTTAGAAAAGAGAAACTTCATTGGAGTTAAATTCTCACAATAATTCAAAGTCCACACTTGTACCAAACACACTGCCTAACCCCACCATTTGCATGCATTATTTCCAGTCAACTATTGGTCGCAGTTACAGTACTTGAGCTATACAAGAAATGAAATTGTCATAATTGGTGCAAATAAATATCCTACATTTGTAAAAGTGTATGTCCCTGGTGCATGGCAATGGCAAATGATGCAAGTCGGCGTTCTCTCATAGAATTTACATTGCAACTCTGCATATAGATTAAAACCCATGTCCCAGTAAAGACAGCCATAATCTTCATACTTATCCTGCAATAAATAATAGCACTCCCATTCGTGAGAATGAATTGGTAGTGCGGGGAAAGCCATTTTTTAAAGAGCTCTTACTGATTTGTATTTAAATTTTACAATAATGGCAGTGCCGTCATTTATCCACATATCAATGTTACTGTCGTTGGCAGTAATCCACAATGATGCTATCATGTTATTTTCAAGCACATTTTCATTGTCTGGGACGAGAATTGCCGTTTTTTCTTCCTTCTGGTCACGATTAGTAAGGAACAAATTGTTTCCATTGTAAAACTCCCAAATTATGACATTGTTCCAATCTATGAAGTTTCAAATCAAACAGCAACATTTTACTTTTACATAATTTGAGAAATATTCTAGGAGCAATTATTACAGTATAAAGATGTACTAACATGCAGGGTTATTGGTGATGAATTCAGGTAGAATGATGACTACATCATGTTCTGTTAGTGTTGAAACGTTTTCTTCTTTTGAGAGCATTCTTAAAGTTCCATTGGGGTTTGCTTTTGTGGACAAGGTTGCCAAAACACCTTGTAATTCTTGATGCAATTTCATTTTCAATATTGCTATTCTTCTTTCATTTAATTCAATAAGTCCTGCATTAGCCAATATTTTTCTATATGATGTTGTAATGCTGCAAATAAAATTGGCTATTACATTAGCTTTCATTTAATATTTTTATTACTGAGTAACACATTGTATAAAGTGCATGAAATGCATTAGTGGTGACAGCGACTAATGAATCAAACGGAGATCTACAGGGCGTCTCGGAAGTCCCTGGATAATTCCAAAAATTTATAGCAAATAAAAAGGTAAAGCCATGGCAATTTACCTTTGTGTTGTACTTAGTAGCTCATTTGCTTTCCACCATGTTGAAGCTGACAGTCCTAAAAGCGTATCTAATAGCCTTGTAATTTCTACAATATCCTAAAAGAATAATTCGATTTTGAACATATGAAATCGTTTTGTTATGTAGATCATGAGAGCCTACATCTGGTTTTAGATCTATTTCGTTATCCACAATAAATTCCAGGATTTTAGTAAAATATCCCAATTGGAGTGGATTTTCGCACAATGCTAACTTGTCTTTGTTGATGCCTCTGATCATGGATAACATCACACTGTGATTACCAGTTGTTTGCGTTGCCTGCCAACATATATCCGTTCATAGTTTACACATATCAGTATAATATTACACTGCACTTCGTACCAAAAATGAACTGCATATTTGAATGCTCAGGTTGTCGCTTGTAGGACATACTTTACCTAATGTACTGCCCCAAGAATATGCCTGGCATATTTTCTGAAGCCAGGAGGAATCTAAATTTTCTGCCAACAAAATACAGTATATGCATTTGACATACACATCGGTTATAATTAAGTTTCTCCAGACCCAGAACTCTAGAACCAATTCTAATGAAGGCATTGTATTGCAATTTGGTATGTGCATGCATATTAAATTAACCATAAGAACTCGATTTGTGGAAAGAAAACTAGCTGGACAATTGGCCATTCTTGGGTTCATTAGCGTTGAAGAAAGTCAATTTAATTATAACTACGGTTGTGCTAAATTGGTTGCAAGCGAAAGTAATTTTAAAATATAGTACATGTTGCATGAGCTAGAATTATAACAATGAATATATATACTGTATAAAACATGCATTAACTGACCTGGTGTGTTGTTTCCACTTGCGAAGATTGCAATGCCACATATTATTACGATTATCTTCATGTTTGAATTAACCTGTGTTATATGATATTTAGTGGGAAATTCATGGATGTCACAGATGTAAAAGACTGGGCTAAAATGTGCCGATATCCTGGACAACGTGCACAGTGTGCATCCAATAAGTAATTAGTGAATGAACTGTTAGTAGGGAAATGTTCTCCTATGGGAACACTTTTATGCCACGAGACGACTTCTGCACCTTTTCAAACTAATTGAATGAATACGACTTCTAATACAGTTTACACAATTACGAAATAAACAAACGCAAGGCCAGTAATCCAATTTGGCGACTTGTTTATTTAATTATGTACGTTTATCGCAGAAAATAATTAATTTGATCACAAGGGGGCTTTAAATTTAGTCTATAGTACAGTAATTATATGTATAATATATCTTTATTTTGTAATATCATTTGGTTTCTTCCAATTAAACGACACATCTTTAGGAAAGTGGACAGCACAATATGGCAGTCAATAGCTTCTCAAGTTTAAAATAGAAATAATATACAAAGTTGTTGATATAACATGGTAGAAGTACACCTATATGTAAATAAATAGATTAGATGATGTTCGGCATAATTTTATTGTTCGATTTCCATTTCCTTATCTTCTTTGTCTTTGTCCATGTCTGTTGTTTCCTCAAGGTCTTGTTTCTTGGCTCCTTTGCACCAAAGATTCTGCGTAAATTGAAGTCGTGTGTAATAAATAGCTCATGAAATTGCATTCGTAGCATTTATAATCTATTACCTTGAAAGTATGAGGTTCTGCGATGAAATTTAAGAGGAATACAAGGAATCCTTCTAGGGAATAGAGCACTGCATGTAAATACCACATGGTTACTACTTTTTCCAAGACGGCAATCCAGAAAAATGTCCATGTAATAACTGCATACAATTTTAAATTACAGATCAGATCACGATTTTTATTTTAAGCAACTCAATATAGTAGTCCTATTCCTACCAAACAATGTCATGGCTAAATAAGTTGTTTTGCAATGCCGTGGTAACTGTGCTTTCAGTTGAACGCTGCCTTTGGCACAACAAACTCTTCTCATAATAGCAGTAATTAGAATAAGATTCACAACAAGGACACATGCCCCAGGAATGATAAATCCAAACACGTACACCTGCGTCTGCATCCAACACCTGAAATATCATGCACATAGTATTTCCTCCTCGATCTCGAATTTCCATATATTAGAAAAAGCAAGATGCCTCATGGAAATGTTTGTCAATTTAGGCTACATTTATCTCGCTTAAATTGACGAATTATTCATTAGACTACTACCATTTAAGAAATGAGCATTCTCACGAAGCACTTTGTACAGTTTCTAGATAGAAATGCATATTATATACGTTTGTTGGTCTAAGTAGTACAAGTTGTAGTCTATTGATGCAATTGTAATTACTGTTACGAGTGGTACACCTGCAAAACAAGGTTCAATTATAATTATCTACCACAACATCATCTTAGTAATTCTTAAACGGGAATACTATCCAGTTAATGTTGACCATTCTATTTTTTTTTAATGTTTGTTAATCTGGTTGCAGTATTATTAGGGTGATATTACTTGATAACCAAATGTCATATTTATTAATTTACCCCATCCAAATGTGATAGCCATTTGTATGAATCTTGCATAGTGATTTTTGGACACTTCCATGTATAAAACTATTCCTTCAATAAGTATCCAAGCGATTACAGCAAGCAAAAAGAAATGTTGAATTGCCACAAGTGGAATGCATCCTGGTTTCCATGTTCGGAAATCGTCGATATTCAACATGGCAATTATATCTCCAAATAAAGCCAAAGACAAGTTGACAATTGTCTTGTGATGTAGTCCTTTCCTCCACTCCCTATACATGCACAAAGAACAGAAAAACTGCATTTCAAATGGGAACTAAAATGAGGGAATCAAGAAGCTCATGTTATAAAGAATCTCGTGATAATTACTTGAATCTAATGTATGTAATAATATTAATAGCCAGAGCAGGAAGAGAAAGAGATGATCCCAAGTGTTCAATGATGTCCAAAGCGAGATCATGGTGGTCCAAATAATGATCAAGATCCTAAATAAAAAATAATAGATGTTTAATTACATTTGGTAACCTCTGCGCATTATCCATTAACTATTACATTCGTAAATGTGTAAGTTCCTGTCTTCTTGCAAGAGCAAGTAATGTAGTTGTCTTTTCTTGCCTTGAATACACAAATGCTCTCCTCGTATTTCCAATTTTGTTCTTCAGTAATCCAAGCTAGGCATCCATAATCTTCTTCAAACTTATCCTTATATTTAGTATAAAAATTGCATTTGCGTTATGTAAAACCAGTATTTGTTGAAATTGGTAAAAATTACTATCAGCTTACAGATATATATTTAAATTGCACAGTTATTGTGTCGTTTACAAACGATACTTCCGTTTGACTTCCATTCACAATGATCAGAAAAGAAGCTATCATGGCATTTACAGGTTCCGTTTCATCACCTTCCTTTAACAAATGTAATAGGTCGTCTTCTTTATGGTCTTCGATAACGAATAAATCTTTGCTTTTGTAAAACTCAAAAAGCAGAGAAGTGTTTTCATCTGCAAGTGAGATTTGTGTATTCATTATATTCGAAGGCCATACGAATATAAATTCGGGCTAATTGAGAAGACAAACATGAAAGTCTGTTATTGTCGATGTAGTATTTTGGGAGAATGATCATAACATCGTTATTCGAGAGTTCTTCTGCAGTCTCATTTTGTAAAATGCTCCTCAGAATGCCAGTGGAGTTTATTTTTGGTGTTAGCGTTGCAACAGCTCCTTTCACTTCTTTATTTAAGTTCATCTTCATTATGGCCATTCTCTTGGAGAAATTCATTGAAATAGGTTCAGCATTTGCTAAGATGTGTCGAAATGCTGTGTTTACTCTGCCCAAAAAGAAGTTAGGTTATTTATTCATTATTTTAATGTTACAATTGTAAAAAATGTGTTTGCTTGGATCAAACTATCTCAATTGATTGTGCACATTAATAATATGACAATATTGGTTTATTAATTTCAATGAGATAATGAAGCTGAATTGTCTATTACTCAAATTTATTTGTATGGATTATAACCTAGCTGTTCGAAATTTCAGCAAATGAGAATCATGAATTGTTTTCGCTTTTCAAAACAAGCATTTTTGAAGCCAAACTGAGCAAGCGTTTAATTAAATAGATACGCTTTTAATGTTTTGAAATGTAGGTACTGCATAGTGTAACTAGAAGTTTACCGCTTCGGAATATTCAGCAGTTTTTTCGTTTCCAGCCATGTTTCAGCTTTTAATCGTAGAAAATTATTCAATAGCTTGGAAATTTGTATGATGTCCTAAAAGAATTCAAAACAAAATAATACAGGTAACTGAAACGCCAATAATTATAATTATTATCGAAACAAATTCATATTCCTACATTGGATGTTAGAATTGTTACGTCTTTGGCCAGAAATTCTAAAAATTTGCTGAAAAATTCCAAATGTAATTGGTTTGCAGACAATGTTAAGTTGTTCTGGTTTATTTCTTCAATCGATGCCAGCAATGAACTGCGATTGTCTGTTCTTTCTGCCATCTGTCAAAGTGTATAATTGTTGAAAAGCATATTCTAAAAAAAATATTTCGCGCCAATTAACAATACCGCATATGCTTTGCACATTATGATTGTTAAGTTGTCATTCTTATCAGAACACGGTGCAGTAAATATATTTATTTCAGCAGAGGTTTCGCAAATATTCAGACGCCATGGTGGAGCTAGGCAATCTATCATCAAATGTTTGCATAAAATTATAATTAGACACAGTGGAATATATATTTTAGGGTGCAACTATACGCCCTATATACGCAATTAATATTGCTACATAATCTAGATCTTTAACTTTGAAATATCAGCGAATAAAAAAGTCATTCACAAGTGAAAATTAATATACTAAATGCGTAATAGTGTAATAAGAAAAGTGCAAAATATTGTATGTATTTCATGACCTTCTGTGTGGTTTCCACTAGTAATACTTGCGAAGCCGCAAATAAGTAAGATGATCTTCATTTCCAGCCAGCCCATTTTGTTTGATGATCCGAACAATTTGTTGATGACCAGATATAATGAAATGTTGACCCAAATGTCACCGCATTCAGTTGACATACCGTGTGAATTTGCACTGTGTATTATTATATGAAGAGCAGCATTAATTTAATCATTAGTCGGCTTGTGGTGCATGGTATGCTTTTACACAAATGGTACAGCTTTTAAACATAATTGTATGAAATGTTAATGCAGCCTTGTCCAACAACCAATGAAGCTGCCCACTCTAGCTGTTCTTTATTTATAACTGGCAGTTCAGGTCTGAGATGTTTGAAATCGTTAAAGATTGGTCTTTCCTTATATAGCATATCTCCCAAATTAAAGTCGCTACTTTTAGCTTTCGCGGTTGGTTTTGGTTTTTATTTAATCGAGGCAGACGAGATCTGTCATTGCTTTGATATTTTATTACATAATCGCAACATTTAAATTTGCATGTGCTTAAATTGAAAAGCGTACGTGTGCAGTAGAAATCGAAAATGTACTGTGGAAGATCAGCAAGTTGGTATTCACAATAATTGCTGATACTAAAAAAACATTTTTTAATATTGACAGACAAGTAATAAGGGAAAGCCGTTTTCATTGTCGTAATTCAAGAATTGGAAAGACTCGAAAACAAATCAAGGAGACTTGATATAACAGCCGGCGATGCAGTTGTACCACCAGGTTTTGCTTTCTTCAAATATTTTATATATGCTAGGAGATCTTGAAGGAATTTCTGTTTGTCAGGGAAGAATTCATCAAAGATATGTGCGTCATCTGATGAAGATGTTGTTACATCTAGTGAGGATGGTGTTCCATCTGGTGAGGATGGTGTTATATCTGGTGAGGATGTGTTTACATCCGGTGGAGATGTGGTTTCATCCGC
>WWPM01018419.1:0-13704 GCA_023279145.1 Glomeris maerens | reverse complement strand
AAAAAAAAAACAGGGACAACCTTGAAAGGCAGATTCATTGGAAGCTGCCAAAAAGATAAGTTACTTCTAGAAATAGATGACAGAGAAAAAAATGAAAAATAATATACAGTGAAACCTGTGTAGTTGGATACCTGAAAATGTTGGCCACCTGGTCAAGTTGACCACTTTTTGTATGCACAGAATCGCTTCCATAGAGTTAACATTGTGGTATCCCTGGATATTTTGGACACCTGTCTACCTTAGACATTGGACGGGGAAATCTGCACAAAATGATTTCAAACCTATCCAAGTAGGAGGTTTTCGCTGCATTGCTGGGCACCTTTGTGGTCGCTTTAAGGCGGGTCCGACCAGTGCATATAGTTGAATTTTTGCACAGTAGATGGCGCAGTTTGCAAGATTTGCAGCGTGACGCATTTGCATGATACGTGACTGTGTGACACAATTTTTATTGCACCTAGTCACTGTGACGCCAGCTGGTGTGACACATTACTCTGTGACACAAATTTATTTCTAACCCTATTGCAACATCATTTGGACAGCAGTTTGGAAAGGCTAGTGTGTTTATTTGCATCTGCATCTATCTGCAACTGAATCATTCTAGGAAATGACCATGTGAGGGGGGAGGGGGAACTTCCATAATTTTATCTTTTCACTTCTCTGAAGTTATTCGTAAATTGATTTTTTAAATTTTCTGAAAATTATGCACTTTCACTTTCTTTACATGCCTCATATTTCAGGAAAATTGAATATTTTAGCACCTGAAATATAATGTTTTAGGAAAATTTTATATGGAACCCCTTTGACACTGAGAATTGTGTCTTACAGGTGGTACTATCAATCATATTCTTATACATGGAATGCATTTTCCACTTTTATGCATTCTAAAATATGAAATAAAAATTTATGAATACTATCAATTTTAGCTTGAACCAGAATTTGCAAATTCAGTTTAGCTTCCCTGGATATAAATTGCCAAGTTTCTAAATAGTAGAAAATGTATTTATGTTATTATTCATCTGATTTTCTTGCTCCAAATTTGTTTTCCCCCATAATTGACCATGCCAAACACAATTCTGGCATCAGACATTTTGAAAACGATTTTTTTAACAAATAAAGCTAAAAGTTTTCATTGTTGGCTGTTATTTAAGCCAATTAGCACCCTCTTCTCCCAACAAATGCATAATTGGTGGGATTATAGCTAGGAGTGGGTGCAAAAGTTCAAGAAAATTTGAACACCTGCAACCTGCTTTATGTGATTGTAGGACTTTTATGAGTCAGTACAATCAAAGAAATTCTGAAAAAAGATTTCTTTTTCAGAAATTCTGGGAACAATCATTTTTCTAAAATGGAAATGTTGGCATTTTCTGGCAGATTTTGTAATACAGTGGTACCTCGAGATACGAGTGCCCCAACATACGAGTTATTTGAGATACGAGCAGTCGAGAGAGCGAAATTTTGCTTTGATATACGAGCGAAATTTGAGATGCGAGCAATGTGGGAGAGAGTTTCACAGTTCGTAGAAAAGAAACACCCTGAAAAAGTTGCAACTGATCGTGCATCGGAGCTATTTAATGACACTTGCATAACTAATTTCCACAGCATTCTGAAAGGGAGGAATAAACAAGCTTCCTTGGACAGTATTTTTTTGAATCCGACGAAAAAAAGTACAGAGAAAAGCAGTGACTAAAATTAAGCATACAGTAGCAGTAAAGTCGCTCTCTTTTATTATGTTTTTATACAATATTTGTCATTTATAAATACATTTTTCTTATTCAAAAACACGTAACAATTTTGCTTTTAAGCAATTTCATAGGGGTAGAATTTTTGGGGCTGGAACGGATTAATCGCATTTCAATTAATTTCTATGGGGAAAATTGCTTTGAGATACGAGTAAATTGACATACGAGCAAGGTTGCGGAACGAATTAAACTCGTATCTCGAGGTACCACTGCAAATACTAGCAGTTTTTAAAATTACAACAATTTTGGGAAATATTTTGTGACGGTTCTGCTTTTTTTCGAACTGTCATGGTTCTTTTACCACCAAAATACGGGTCTGGACAGTTTCCTAAATTCGAATTACGCGCCGACGCCTCCCTTTAGTAGAATCGTCGTACTTAGGCCACGCCCCTCCGCAATATCGTCGCGATCAAGACAAGCTAAGCCAACGCGTAATAATCGTTATAAGGACGTATACCGAGTCTGTTTCACATTTGTAGTTACGGTCACAGAACGTTTATTCAATTCTTAACGCCTATACTAATTTACAGACACTTTTTAACGATATACGAGCGAAACTACGAAACGTGCACTTCAGCAATATAGTCTTGCGTGCAACGTTTTTCTATATAGTTCGCGATACGGCCACCGTGCGCCACCGCCATGTACTCGCCACATGTTAGGCTTCAAGTAGGCTTAAACGTCTTAACTCCGTTAGCCGAAGCGCCGTATCTCCGCCATGTTGGATCCCCTACGTCATAGGGCGATTCCTATTTGTAAATGGGGGACAACTCTGTTGCTGTCGCCCCCGGGCCAATCGCTGCATTGCCCACCTGTGGCGCTATCTGTATCGGAAAACCACATTCCTTTTCGCATCATCTATAAGCTCTTTTAATCCTTTTAGCCACACCTATGCTTTGTGCAATATCGGTATAAAAGAGCCCACTGCTCACTGTTCAAATCAGACAGAGAGCTGCCTCCTGCAGCATCTTTTGGCCCATCAGAGCCTACCTCTGGACTTTCTCCAAACGCGTACAATCTGTGTTCTTCCTACTCTCAAACCCTTACAGGAATATATAGATTAAAGAAATTAGGTTCTACCCTGAGTCTGTCACCGCGATTCTGTTACTCACCGCGTTACGGCCTTCATCAGCTACGACACCGGGAGCAGATATAAGAAGCAATTCTAGGTCCAGTGTACACCAGCGACGGTCGTCTTCACTGCGGAGCCCCCGAGGTCACCTGCGACTACTGCGGCAGGCATCTTCAAATCTAGGTCCATCCCTGCAAGACATCGGGAACACACCAGCCTCAAGAAACTCGTCTCCCTGGCAGCCACCAAATTCTAGATCCCTCCTGAAGACCCCGAAAGGCGCCTTGTAAAGCTGTACGGAGCGCCCGCCTCCTTCTGCGACGTCCTCAAGCCTACTCCTCAAAGAAAGCCGAAGGAGTCCTTTAGGTTCGCCCAGCCACCGCGAGTCGACCGACGTGAGAGCGACGGCCGAAGCTCGTCAGATCTTCGACACCACTAGTGGGATTGTCCCATCCCCCCGAGTGAAAATAACATTGCGTGAACTTTTAGTGTTCCTAACCCCCGAGGTTTAGCGAGCCTGGACCACAAGAGAGCCGGGACCGCCGCGTTGAAAGCGACGGCACGACGCAATTTGGTGATTTCAGAAATTTATGCACATTTTGAATTTTATAATTTTTAAAACACCAAAAGTTTTTAAAACTTCATTAATTTTGGCAAATTTTTGGTGATTTCAGAAATTTTGTGCACATTTTGGAAATTATAATTTTTTTAAACACCAATAGCACTGGTCAACACGATTTTGCATCCGGTACAACATAGTGTTTTCCTGAAGTGTTTTGAAACGTAGAGAACGAATTTGAAGTCCAAAAGTTTTGTATCACATCACAATTTTTTTATGATGGGATTTCAGTAAACAAGTGTAATTTTCACTTGTTTTACAATTGCAAGAGACCTATTGGATCTACAGACTCATTCTTGTGCTTAAATGAAAGCAAATGAAACGTACAACAAGTGTACTTCATGTTACTTTTCTTGTAGAATGAACGGTTTTGCTGATATTTGGCCCGAAAGTAGACCAAAACTGAAAATTCTCATTTTTTAAACAAAATTTCCACTTTAAAAGTGTCCTATCTTGGAAACCATTGGACGTAAAAATCTGCGGTTAGGTCTAGATTGTTGCAAATGTAATTTACTTTAACAAAGGCAATAACGACTAATGTCGACAAATGCATAGTGTACGAGTTATAACACTTACAATGCAACAAGGGGGGAAAGAATTACCACGTTTCTTCTAGCATGCAGCGAACATAGGTGCTTAGCCGTAGCAAGAAAGTGTTCAAATGTTAATTTATGTCGTAAGTCTTCATTTAGACATAGAAAACTACACTACCCAATGTCTACTACATGCTGTTTTTCCTAAGTGAAATGTAGAAAACGGATAGCAGCAAAATTTATAATATAGTTGGTTTTATATGAAAATCCCCCCTTACATGAACTGTAAAACTAATTTCAAGTAGCTATTGGTTTTAAATTGAAGAATATTACATGGTTCATAACCTGTCAAGGCTATTTTTTTCGATTATTGCTCGGTTTTTACACAAACTGATCTCGAATATCCCATTTGTGAAAATGATCATCAGTTTTTCTCTTATATAAAATTACTAGAAGCGTAATAAAAGAAAATAAGCTGAACATGTTGTACAGCATCTCACAAAGAAAAATATACGCTATTCACATATGTGTAATTTTTTGTTGTATAGGCACACCGAGGCTTTGAAATGAAAAAATCTGTCACACATTTAGTAATTTATTGCTAAAGTATTAAAACCGTTTAAATGCTCCATTATATGTCACATAAAACTATAAGGTCTTAACATTACAGCTATAATTTTGTTTTTAATATTTGAAATCCGTGTAACACACAAACTGACATTTCAAATTCACCCATCTATGCGCAGCAGTGCAGCCGCCTTTCAGGGTCGCGCGGTAGGAGCCGCCTTAAGGTCATTTTCCAGACGCACGTGACGGCCAGTAACTGAATTCGAGCTGGAAGGGGGTGTAACATCTCACAGCTCATGAAATATGCTGCAGATAATGATACAGAACTATTTGAAACTCTCACTTCAATTTGGGTGGCAATCAATTTTAATTTGAAAAGAAAACAAACAAATATTACCAATTATTTTAATAAATTGTAAAAGTGTATTATCTAGTTCACTTGTATATGTATGTTTTTTTGCCTCTTATATATATATATTGGACAACTGTCTAACTTGGACGCTTTTTGGCTGCACCGATGGTGTCCAACATAGACAGATTTCACCGTAAATGAAAATAAGGAAAAGACGACCGTTGGCAGACTAACTAACAGAGAGAGCGAGAAATGACAGCCTGACGGACGGCCGGACGGATAGAGGAAGGGAGGATTGACCGACTGCAGGAGAGGGAGTTTAGTAACAACAGTGGACTGAGGGGAAGTGTGGATGAGTATATTGAAAGACGAATAGAAACTGTGGAAGAAGAAGCAAAAGAAAAGAAGTAGAAGTGGGAGAGATGAGAGGACGCGCCGGTGGCTTGTCTAGTTTATACAAAGCCAGACCTTTGGAGCGTTATTTAGTCTTTGGTGATTCAGTGAAGATTACAAGAAGTCCCCCAACTAAGAGAAAGGTAGAAAAACTAGCCGGAATCTGAGGGAGGAGGTAGGAGAGGTAGAATTAAAAATGAAAAATGAAGACATATGTTGAATAGACTCTAATTATGCTACAATTATGCGACAGTTTTGGAAACTTTAATTTTCTACTTGTTGTGAAATTGTAGTTCTCCGGTGACTCATAACTTTTTTCTTTTCCTTTGTTCTGGTTGCTATATAAGTTAATGGGTCCTGTTTTAAGAGGTTGTTCGACTGATGCTGTTCTAAGTTGAAGTTCATTGCACTAGCACTAGCATTTGATATATAAATAAATAAGTTATTCAGTAAATAACACTTGGTGACGAGGACTGAGGAATTCAAGCAAGTAGGCCTAGTTCTTGAAGTTTTGGTCATGTCGACTGTTGGGCAGTTGCAGACATTTGATACTTCTAATCCCGATACCTCGGACCTGTACTCTCAGAGGGTCCGTAATTTCTTACAAGCAAATGGCATAACTACAGCGGACAAGGGGCATGCAGCCTTTTTGGATGTTTTCGGGGCAACTACATTTTCAGTGGTAATTTTGCTAGTCTCACATTCAACTCCTGATGATAAGACTTTGGAGGAGATTCTGGCACTAATGAAGGGACATTTCTCACCGCGGCCAGCTGAGTTTTACCAGCGATATTTATTTAATCGCCGGGCTCAGTTGCCAGATATAAACATCTCAACGTGTGTATCAGAATTAAGGAAGAACACTCAATTCTGTAACTTCAGGGATAATCTAGATATTAGGGGCCGTGCACAAATGACGTCATCAAAAAATCGCTATTTTTTTACCCCACCCCCCCCTTGATCACCAATAATCAGTTTCTATTGTCCCCCTCCCCCCCTGTGACGTCACCGAAAAAATTAAAAATGCGTGCGACAAGTAATTTCTGTAAATTTTTATTGATAATACATTATAATGAATTTTTGCTCATTGTTATCGCCTAAAATATTATCTTCGAAAGGTGCTTGAAGCCAATGTTCCAAATCGCTAATTCGTAATTTTAATTGGATTTTCGTCGACTAGCGAAAAGGTTATACACCTGGTGCTAATGATCTATTAGAGTTCAGCTCAATGCTTAAATATATCATAATTAAATTGTTCTCACTCACCTCTCTCCTTGCAATGCCACATATAAGGAGAGATTAGGAGTATGAAATCCCCTCCCCTATTCTCCTTTGTTTCACTCAAATTCAGCGAATTCCATCTCTTGTTTGCCACACATAAATTTCGCAAATTTCAATGTGATATCACTTTTGTCTTGACCCCCCTCCCCCCTTAGTCACAAAAAATCAGTATTTTCTCTACCCCCCTCCCCCCTCGATTGCTGACGTCATTTGTGCACGGCCCCTTACGCTGCGAGATCGTTTGGTGTGCGGTCTTCGAGATGAAACCCTTCAGTGACAGCTACTTTCAGAGTGCGTGCTGACGTTGCCTCAGGAACTTGCAAAGGTCATGTCATATGAGGCCAAAGGGAAGACGGGGCATCCACCATCAGGTCCACCATCAGCTAAGTCCTTGAAGGGACATAGGCATGGAGAATGTTGGGGATGTGGTGGCGCCCATCCAAGGGCACAGTCCATTCCCGTCATGTCCAGACACAGTGGGTAGTGGAGCCACCGATAGCTTTTGACATTAGCCATGTCTTGGTTGAAGAATCTACCCGGAGAGCAGTTCGGATTAACAGGCTGAGTTGTAGAATAGAGGTGGACTCTGGGTCTCGAGTGACCATCGACCAGGAATTTCTTTCAAAGACATTTTCCTAATGGCCTGCCAATTCTAAAACCCTTCTCAATTGTTCTACGCGATTACAGCAGGAAGTTGGTTCCAGTGCAGAGCATCGCAGTGTCCAGTGAAGGGCGTCACGTTGTTTCCAGTACAGTATGGGAAACAGTGTTTACAGCTTCCAGTGCATGTGGTGTCCTCGGGTTTTAGCTGCATTTTGGGCTGCAATTGGTTTACACCTTTGGGCGTTTTGGTGGAAGTGGTGCTGAAGATTCAAGAGGGAACCATGGAACAGGTCCTAGCGGAATTTCCAGAAGTATTCCACGACGGACTTGGAACATTTTGTGGTCCTCCAGTGACTTTCCACGATGACCACAAGGTGGCTCCGGTATGTTGCTTGGCTCGTAACGTGCCAATTGCTATTCGACACGAGATTGAAAGGAGTTGGATCGACTCTGCAGGAAAGGGGTGCTATAACCGTTAACTCACTCTGACTGGGCCAATCCCATTGTCCCTGTCTTCAAGCCTAACGGGGACCTTCGCTTGTGCGGCGATTATAAGGGCACGCTGAATAAAGCATTATTGAAAGACCTTTACCCAGTTCCTTTGGCTTCTTCATTGCTTGCTGATCTGGCTGGTGGCTGCTATTTTGGGAAGGTTTGGCGATGATCTCAGGAGTAGCCAAGTTTCACCACTACCTGTACGGCCATGCATTTGAAATTTGCACTGGCCATAAGCCTTTGCTGGGTTTGTTTGCCTCAGATAAACAAACCCCTGAGATGATCTCCACACGTATGCTACACAGGAGTAAAATTTTGAAAACTTATGATTACCAGTTGGAAGAAGATTCCTCACGCGGATGGACTCAGCCGATTGCCACTACCCTGTCGAGATTTCGATGTTCCGAAACTGAAAGATGTTCAATTGTTGGAAAAACTCGATTCTCAGCCATTAAGAGCTTCCGATATTGATTCAATGTCATCTAGAGATACTATTCAAAACTGGGTCTTGCAATGGGTTTTACGAGGTTGGCCAGAAGAATTTCAGCAGGAGCAGTTTCAGCCATATGTTCGGCGCCTAAACCTTTTTGCATTTGGCTGGGTTTGGCGTCTCAGCCTCTGTTCCGAGTGGAATGTTGTGGATTTGCCCGGTGCTCCGGCGGTACGCCTTCAGTGAAAACCGAAGGTAACCGACGCGGAACATGGCTTTCAGTCAGGCGAACTTTCTGATGCGTCGACCATGCATCTGCCAACAAAGCCCCTAAGCAAAGTGAGGGCGAGATGGTGCGGGACAGGGATGCAGACTGTGGCCGTCTGCACTTGCCCACGACCGATGGGAGTCAGGTTTGACTCAGACCAATCTGGAAGTGCAGCCGACCATCTCCAGCACCTACGCACGGGAATACACCCGTTGCAGATTGGCACAAACTGGTACGACGAGCATCTCTTCAGAAAGGGGCGGGCTTTCCCTGCTACCCAAAACGGCGATGAACCCTATTAGCTGGTAGACATCTGTAAAAATAATAAAAGCAACAAATATCATATATTAATAATGCGTCATGTCCGGGCTCTCTTGGTTGGAAGCAGCGCTGCGTTAGCTGACAGGTGGGTACGCAATTGCATTTATACTCGTGGTTGTGGGTTTGCCCTCCTAACGGTGGTGTCCTAACCGCTAGCAGACTGCAAAGTCCCCTTGACAACATCGATCTACGGTGGCTGGGCGCTCCTTGAGTCCTCTTGGCATCGGGTAGACAGGGCGCTGATGGTGCTTCTTGAAGAGGGCGAACAGTTTGTACAGCTTTTGGGGACGCTGGGGTCCGTGATGACCACTGCGTTGCGACGTCCTTGGAGTAGAGCAGCTGGAAGGCGATGTATCCGATGCGTGGTACTGATCGCTCCTGGATGGTGTGTCAACCAGGTGCTCGTGGATCTCGGATGTGTCCTGCAGGAGGATTGCTGCGTCGTCACTGATGCTCGATGAGTCGTTGTCGATCCCTTGAAAGTCCGTGTTCTGCTTCTGATGGTCAGGGTTACGGGCTTATAGAAGTCTAGGGAGTAATATATGCTACAAGCCAGATTAATGGCTTTTATTTCCCAGGACAGGGTTTGAGCAAATGGAAACACATACAGTATTTGTATACCTTTTAATATTGCTATTCAGGCGATGCCCTGTAGAGGCTATTACTGCTGCACTAGGCAGCTGCTCAACTGATTTTAGTTCAGTTGGGCACTTGCATTTATATGGAAAAAGTACAAAGGCGTGGGCGGAGCTAAACGGATTAACAAAAGAATTCGTATTTCTTTGCAGGTGCTCTGCCTGGGGCGGAGGCGACATAGATCACCTGGTGGTGACCTGAGGAACGATCACGCGTCGGAGCGCCCTCTGTAGGTTATGCGGTTTTATCAGTGGGCTATTTTATGAATGGCCCGACCAAACGCTACCATACACATGTGGTAGAGATCCGTACTATTATGTGTTGACGTAAAACTCAGATATTTTGTTAGTTTTAAGTTGACATCGTTCTCGTACGTTAAATCGATACTTTAGATATTTAAGATCTCGCACATACACATTTGTATATTTGTAAAGACTTATTAAACGTGTTTTAACTGAAACTACGTGTTTGGCGATCTTTTAGGCTATGTAATGCCTGCCTACGCGATTTTACCATTGGTTGCTGTGCGGTGTGGAGGCGTGGCCTAAGCGATCCTATTGGCTGCGGGAACCTTTACATGTAAAATCGGTAATAGCTCGGTAACGGTTGCGATTTAGTTATGTAACAATAGAACATAAAACTGTCTTGCGCAACGAGTTACATTTTATTAGACCGTTATCGAATTTATATAATGTTACGTGGATGACCAGCGCTTATCCGCAGTTCATTTCGGTGGTAGAACTCAGAGTGCGCCCGAAATACAGAAAAAAATCGGACCGTCACAGGGGCCCTACCTTAACCGAAAGGTACTTCGGAAAAGCACGGTACATCGTCCAGGTTGTCCCGCC
Organism: Glomeris maerens; assembly: GCA_023279145.1. Classification (NCBI taxonomy): domain Eukaryota; kingdom Metazoa; phylum Arthropoda; class Diplopoda; order Glomerida; family Glomeridae; genus Glomeris; species Glomeris maerens. Next base: position 3,547 of record WWPM01018419.1, on the reverse strand, counting down.
TACGAAAACCAGCCGGTTGTATCTGATTCCGCGGCATAGCGGGGTTTCTTGCATCCTGTGGCGCAGAGGAATTTGGCTTGTCGGCGACGATTCCTCGTTCCATCGAAGAACTTCTTGGGCTGGCCTGGAAGCTCGAAGGTCAGCAACTTAGGACGCCCGGAGACAACTGGCGTTGGCTTGGTGGGCGTGCGGGGCCCACACGGCGACGGCGGAGTAGGCTGAAGCGGTGACCTCGGTGGACTTATTTTCATCTCTGCGAAGATCTGCTCCAGCCTCTCGTGTGTTAACGTTGCTTCAGTGCGGCATTTTCGGCGTCGTCTGTCCTGCGAGGGCCTCCTGGGTCCTCTTCAGTGCTCGGACAGTTTTGACCACGGTAGTCTTGCTGCCAGTGGTGTCGGTCGTCGCGACCTTGAACCTTGTTTCGCTTCTGGGGCGAAGCGAACCTTCGGTCTTCCGAGCGAGTCTAGACTTGTTGCGCGGTCGAGGATGGCCTCAAAGAATTCCCGCATCTGCTTGGCGCGGAATGGGCTAGGATTGCCGGGATGACTAACCAAGTCTCGTCCTGGGCGAAGCATGGCCTTAGTTTTCCAAGTCCGTGTCTTCGTGTGGAGACATCTTTGTCGACGGTCATCGGAGGAGGGTCGGTCTGAGATGTGGCAAGACGACGGGTTCTGGGTCGAAGGCTCGGAAGGGCGTGGTTGGCCAAGACAAGAAGGGCTTGGAAGAGATACTCTGCGGACGGCATGGTGGCTGCAGTAGTGTGGTCGCTCTGGCAGAGGAAAACGTTGTGGAGGATTCCTTTCTCTACGGGGTCTCACTTCCGGGTCGACCGGTGCAGGTGCCTTAATGACGTCGTCTTGTTTTCATCCTCTTTCTGGGAATCTATCCGAAGATAGATATTTTTTTGCGTCCTTGGTCTGGACGACGGCACTTTTGTTCTTGCCGGTCGGAACCAGTATTGCCACAGGTGAGAGAACCTTGACCACCTCGAATGGACCGTTCCATTTTTCGGTGAGTTTTGCCGTGAAGCCTTCTCATTTTTTGGAGAGGGGGTTACTCTTGGTGAGAACCAAGTCACCGACATTAAAGTCGGCTAACTTGTGCCGTAGGTCAAAGGCTTCTTTGTTTTTGGCCGCGCTGGCTCGGGCGTTCTCGGCTGCGGTTTCCGGGGCAAGTTCCCTTGCTGCGTGAGTGTCTTTGGGATTTGCTTGCCTGTCCTGTCCGATGAAGTTACTGATCGGAAGATGATGTTGGAAGCCGTACAAGACGTATGCCGGGCTCTGATGTGTGGCTACACTTGTGGCCGTGCGCATCGAGAAGAGAAGCTGGTCGAGATGTAGATCCCAGTCGGATTGCTCCTCTGCGTAGATGGCGATTTTTACCACCAGGTCTTTGTTGACCTGTTCAGTCGGGTTCGACTGTGGATGGCAAGTTTTCGTAAAGCGTTATCTAATGCCGAGTTCAGCGCATGTCCTTTTGAACGGGTTGCCCGGAATTATGGACCGTTGTCCGTGTGGATGACCTTTGGAGCTCCGTATCTGCATACGATTTGCATCAGATAGCTTGCGATGGCGACGCCTGTTGCACGTCGAATTGGGAAGGCTACCGTCTATCGGATGCTCTGGTCGATGATGACCAGGATGTTTGTGTATACGCGTTTGGTCTTCGGCAGAGGTCTAACGAAGTCCATCGCTATTTCAGTGAAGGGCTCTGTCCAGGAACGTGGCTGAAGTTCGCCAGAGGGCAGCGAGTGTTCATGCTTGTTTTTCTGACAAGCTTCGAACTTCCTAGTGTACTCGCGCACGTCCTTTGAAACCCCGGTCCTGGTGAAATTTTCTTGTAACCGTCTAAGAGTCTGCCAGGAACCTTGATGATCCTAGGGCGTGGTCATGGTGCAGCAGGATGACTTCTGCGACGAGACTACATTCATCGGCTCTGAGTCCTCGGCAGGTGGTTGTATAGGATGTCGTCTTGGATGACACATTCTTGAACCGTTTCATCGCTCTCGAGTCGAACCATGATGTTGGTGAGTACAAGTCGTTGGCTTGCTCTTTGCGGATAGTGTCCACGCTGATGGGCATAGCGACCAGAGTAGAGTCAACGTCTTCGGTAACGTCTGCCGCATAACATCTTGAGAGAGCATCGGCTGCCGCGTTGTCATTGCCAGGTCTGTAGACTATGTCGAATGTAAATTCTTGAAGTCAAAGTGCCCAACGGATGAGACTGCTGGTAGGATTCTGGACATTACGGAGACACTGGAGACCTCGTGGTCACTTTCCACGATAAATGGCGTGCCTTCCAGGTACGGTCTGAAGTGCTAGATGGCCCATATGATCGCTAGGCATTCTTTCTCGATGGTTGCGTACTTCCGCTCTGCTGCTTTTAGCTTACGGAAAGCGTAGGCGATGGCTCGGTAGTTGCCGTCGGAGTCTTGCTGCGTGAGAGTCGCTCCAAGGCCAAGATCGCTGGCATCAATTTGGACAGTGAAAGTTTTGCTGTTGTCTGGACGAGTCAGTACTAGCGCGTCGATCAGCCGTTGCTTTAGGTAGGTGAAGGCGGCTTCTTGGACTCGTCCTCAATTCCATTCAATGTCTTTCCTCGTGAGTTGCACGAGGGGCTCGGATTTTTCGGCGACTTCAGGGATGAAGTTGCAGTATCAATTTATTAGGCCTAGGAAACGTCTTATGCCTGTGATGTCCGTCGGCGCTGGGTAGTGGCGTATGGCTTCGATTTTTCCCGGAGCAGTCTGTAGTCCACTCGTCGAGATCACGTGTCAGAGGAAATCGAGTTGTTGCTTCCAAAAGTGACACTTCTCTGGCTTGGCGGTTAATCCTGCTCGTCTTAGTCTGTTGCAGAATTCGCTTAGAGTCGTGACGTGGTCTTGGAAACTTTTTGTGGCCATGCGTCGGTCCCGGCTCTCTTGGAGGTGGAGTCGGCCAATTGTGGTTACTTCATTATGTGCGCAATATAGTTTTTATTCTCGTATTGTGAGTTTTCCTCAAGAACGGTGTATACGGTGAAGACGGACAGGCTGCACCGCGCTCCCTAAAGCGGTGACCTGCGGTGGCTGGATGGAACTAGAAGCAGGCTGCGGCGATCTAGAAGACTGGCTGCGGCAGTGCTGCTGGTAGGCTGTGAACAGTTCGGACAGCTTGATAAAGGGACTTCCGGAGACTCTTTCGTAATCTGCGTAGTTGCGGAGGTCCAGGGAGAAGAGAATCTTGAAGACTGCAATGTCCAAAGGCTGCGGTATCTGGCACATTGCTCAGATCGTTGTGGGCTCGAAGTACTAGACGGTCCGGCAGGAGGCTGTGTCACTGACGGCTGCGATGTCCCGGGCTGCTTCCACTGGTCTCGGTATGCTTCCGAATATTCAAGAAAAAATTCGGAACCGTCACAGCCAGGAAGCTGTCATCGAGATAACTAAAACAGTTGCTCCACTTGAGACCGCCCAGGACCTTATCCACGAGCCTTTGAAAGGTTGCTGGGGCATTGGCCAGTCCGAACGGCATTCTGAGGAACTGGTAGTTCCCTAAGGGGGGGGGGG
>WWPM01018406.1:0-16901 GCA_023279145.1 Glomeris maerens | reverse complement strand
ATATATATACTCGTACAACGCCTGTGATGTTATATCGCGCCTATACGAAGCAAGAGCAATGATATGAAAATATGGCGCGCTCGCTTTCTGCCAACGGCCACCGTAATTTCCCTCTCCCCTTTTGTATCCATCATTCATTTGCTCTTGTATATTCTTTGTTCTCATTAATTTCTTCTCGTTTGAAAGCTAGCCAAACCATAGTCACGCGTATAAGAAGGACAAGGTTTCACTTCCCATACACGTTGCGCACAACCTCGTGCCATGGGCGCTTTGGTTAGGCTTGACTTGCTTCCATAATTACTTTTTGGTAAAATTCAATGTAATGCATTGTCCTGTTAGTATTTCCAAGCATCAGAACTAGACAAGACTGTCCTTGTGTTTGAGGCTTTTATGTTGTTGCAATGGCAGTTTTGACAATAGAGCAAACTAAATCATTCAAAACTATAATTACTATTTTCATGTCTTGTTCAAATATATTGAAAGATTCCGTTTCAAATTTGCCGATGACTGTCCCAAAATTTGCAGGCAACTCAATATAAATGTATTATATCATTCAAGTAACCCAATAATGAAACTGAAGACAACTAATAAGGTGGATTGGAAGTCTCATTGCAGCTTCCATAAATAAATTGTGCACTAAATCGTATTTGTTACTGAACGCCGAGTGGAGACAAATTCTGCTTGAATAATTATTAATTGGTGGTTTTACTGTAAATTTTGTTTCAAGAATCTGTAATAAAAATTCTAAGGAAGACAATCAATAATGTCATTAATGTTTTTAACTAACATAATTTGACTTTCCACATTAATTTCTGTGCTTATTACAGTTTTATTTGCCAATATAATATCCTTGATATTTTATAATTGAACATGAGAAATATGGTGGCCTACATATAATGTACTTTAAAGAAATGAAATTAAAATACCAATTGAAATCTTCTCTGAAAGAATATACCAGGTACGTGTATACTACTGTTGCATGTATCAACTTTGCATTGTTTCATAATCAATAGACCCAGTCGTATGCAAACCAAATTGAAAACGCAAATTACTGTGGCAGAAATCGAGCGCTGTCTGTATAAAAATGTGTTACTATATAGTAAATTCTGCAATAATATGGCGGCAGATTTGTTGCATAAACGACTACATCTGTGTCGTTCACTGTTATAACGTAGAACGGTTACTGGGGCATACATATGTACTATAGACATCTTCATATATTGGTAACTAATTAAACAGGCTCTGCTTCATTTGCTCCGTAAGCTAATAATAATCTATGTAAGCATATGTAACACAAGTTACATTCGTGCATGCGCACATGGACCAACAAACGAAAGCTTTATAGATATTGCTGTGTAATAAACCACAGTTGAACTTGTAATAATAGTCTGTCATAAGTATTAGGATACGATAATGCGTTGAAAACGAGAATTTTTCTTTTTCAGTATACGTGCAGTTACCTGATAAAATAATTAGTTGTCATTCTTTTTCCCGGTTGTTTGTTCATGACCAACCATAGGGTGTCTTAGCATCGTTCAGATCATAGAGTTGTGTACACATCTGTTGTGCATATACTTAAATCCAACTAACTAGTATGGAGAATAAACCATGCAGATGCAATATTCGTAATATTACTTCACAGCTGTTAAAATGAGTTCAGAACAGGTTAAATTATTTTGTTCAAAATAATTACTAAAAGGATTTCGAATCTAAAAAGGTAATTCATTAATTCCATAGTTGTTAATTGTCTTGAGGAAAGAGTTAAAGAGTTCAGAGCAGGTTAAATTATTTGCTCCAATTATTTTACCTGCCTTTAAGAAAAAGAAACTTCACATAATTCAGGATGAATAAAACTTTCTCAATGTTTTTTAATTTGACATTTTCTTCAGAAAATCTATTTGATCAGTTAATGCAATGAACCTGCAAATTCAGTAGTTGATCACTGAAGAGATCTTGCTCACAGTTTAATTAAATTTGAGTAGATGCGATGCCACGTAATAAATAGTGGTCACAGACGCATTTTCAAACCGATCATTAATGAACTCAGACTTATAACCGTGAAAGCTAGTCAATTGCATTTTTCCTGATTTTTTTACAGTCTTGTCACACCATTTGCGCAATCAAGAAGGTTAGTTTTGGAAGGTTTGCTGAAATGCATGCAGTCTGTCCACCGAGAGAATAAACCTTGACGTCATGGACCGATTCCACTTCAAGTTTATAGGGAGAGTGAATGAGTTAGTCCTGCAGGAGTCTCAATCACTCGCCGAGCAAAAACCCCCCTGTGAACAGATAACAATGGTTTGGCCTGTGACGTCAATTCTTCTTTCAATAAACGGACTGCATACAAATCAAATATCAGCAAATCTAATTATTGCTATATACAGCCAACAGAAATCGAGGTGAATATTTTAAATTCCGTTTAATCCGGATACAGGTTGTTCAAGAGCTCATTGGATGATGTTGTGTGTTTATACTTTAATTTATTGTTAAATGTATACGAAGAATGTTGATATGGGTTATTTAATTTTGCATTGACTGGCGACATTTGACTCGTTTAAACCGCTGGTAAATATACAAGTACTTCTGTAGTTGTGTACACCAACTGATGGTTATTATGGTTGCTTGTGATATTTGAACAGATGTTTTACGGAAAGTTGTTGAGGTAAAAGTGCATATGTTAGATTTCTCTGTCTTTCTGCTCTCTCTCTCTGCCTGAGATTGATAACTGTATATGAAGTTTTGTTGTATAATTGCAAATATTCTAGCAGTCTCTTTTTGTCGCCTGTTTTTTTTTGTAGATATTTTGAAAACGGGATTCAGTGAATTTTGCGCAACACAAAGCAACCTTTGGAATATGGACGAGATTTCATCAGAGTCGACAATTTATAATCGCATGAATGACCTCACCAGAAATATTATTAGAGGAAGAGAAAATGTGATTCAGATTCATTGCGGACCTCGTGAGAGCTGGAGTTATAAAGTTTCTTGCTTTCATGATCAGAAGCTTGTAAATTGCAGGTATGTTTATATTCTATATCTCTTGAGAATATAATTAACATATTAAGTAATTTAATTTCGATATCATTCGTATTATGTATTCGTCAAAATGTTTTGTTGCTTACGTTTTGAGAGGAGTGGAAAAAAAGTATCCAACTAAGTTATACATACTTCCATGCACATTATATCATGCATGCAAATTATAGACCAAAAACTATAATACGTAATTAAATAACGACCTATGGTCACAATTACCACACATGGATATATGCCAGGAAACATTTATTGGGGAAAATAAATTAAGTTGCCAGAAATACAGGATGGGCCATCTGAACTCGTGATGAAGTTATTTTTTGATTGGCCGTCTCTTTTTAAATAGTTAGTACATGGCTTTGGCTATGTATCATTTAAAAATCTAAGTTCATTAAGTTACATTGCTAATGAACTTGATTGTATAAATTTAAATGGACAGGAGTTATTGGCTACTGGGTAGCTTAACAAACTAGGAATATGCGAACCTTCAAACTGAATTATCCCCACGTACGCTTTATGTGGGGATAATTCAGATAGGAGGTGAAAGTCACTTAGCAAAATTAACATCTAAGATTTCACAACTCCGTCAATAATTTTAGGTTTGTTTGTCATGGGACGTTGATAGTAGCGAAATAAGCTCATGTTTAGTTGGGGATGGCTGTATACCTTTCCAATTTATTAATCCAGTTTTGTGAACAAGTAGTACGTATTTGTTAATATAGTGACATTGATAAGGTCAATCCCCGTGGAAGAAGTGGTTAAATTTCCCGGCTAAATCCGGGAAAATCTTTCCTTTTCTCCTGATTTTGCTTCTTTATTGTGTGGCCCTAAGCCAATAGAAGTGGTTCCATTGTTGGCTTTGCGACGACAGCCAAGGATTACTGCCAGAAAATCTCGTTTGATTTGCGATTGTTGACTCTAATAACAACGTTCTTAACGAAGTATAGGCTGTGGTATATGTCATCAGATTAACGACTTCGCCTTTGTTTCTCATGTATAGACCTGCAAACGTCCATTCTGGGAAAAGATTATTAAAATCATAAAACTTTCTTTCCCCTTGAACTTGCCAATTCACTTTTATTGGTAATATTCGAGATTACCGAATCAAACTCTGCTCCAGGTACTAATTTAATGCTGTTTTAAAGAAATATAATATTTAGGTAATATGGTGCTAGGGGCCTAGTTAAATTGTGTTGTATAATAATGAACTTAGAATTTATGCAAAGGCTGCATGAATTAAGTTAACTTCGTTCAACTTTCCCAAGGAAATATTGAGGTGCCATATACCAATACTTACCCACTTTCCCAACTTCTTTTTTTCCAATATTTGATGCAAATATGGAAGAAATATCCTAAGGTATAGGTGACGTATAAAGCTGTCGGGCACGAATAAAAAGCAAGCTATAATAATAAACGTTTGAGTAAATGTGAATGAATTTTTTTCATTAGTTTCAAACTCCCATAATTTAAATTTCTTATTTTGAATGTGGAATAGTGCAATTAGTTAACTTAAACGTACAAATATTATATAGTGGAGTTAAAATTAAACTTACATGTAGAACAAACATTTGGAACTGGTTGTACAATTTAAATACATTTTATAAAAACAAAACGCTGTGGAAAATCTCATTGAAGAAATTTAGTATAGGATTATACGTACATGGATAGACTACTGTGTTAAATGCAAATGTCAATTTTATTATTCGGAGTCTGTATAAATGTAATTTACATTATGTACATGCTGCCCATGCAGAATTAGCATTGAGACATTTTGACTGCAATTAATTACCGAGTTACTGTCTGCATGATTTACAGTTTAACTATGCCAGCTGTACAGGAATTTAGGAATGGGGAAAAAATAATGCAATTTTGCATACGCCCCTATTTTTCTAAATTAAGATGTTCTCTTTCGCAATGCATCATGCCTGAGGATATGTTTGTGCTCTTTCAAAACACTGTCACGAACTTCATTATTTCTCAGAATTTATAGCACAATCAAACTCTGAAAACCTACTTGTACATGCTCCCAGCCTCTTCGAAAAAAGATATTTGCCACATCATTTTCAATGGTATATTATGGTTACAATAATAATCATTATATACGTATAGCCTGTGTAATAAGCAAGATGCAATATTTAGTATACCTATAGGAAAAAATAAACGCACACCCACTTTCGAAAAACTAGCTCATCTGATTGAAAATGCTGAATTGTAAATTTCGCAAATGGCTAGTGTATGCAGCAAGCAATTGGTGGGTGCAAGTTTTTATGCCACGTGTATGCATGTAAGTTATGGGTTTTGTGGTGAATTAGGTTGCTCCGTTGCAGAGAAGTTAGGTAAACCTCCAATGAGGAAGGTCCAGTTTTCTGTAAAAAAAAAATATAAAATACAAATTTTGGAGCAACATTGGGAAGTAAAATTATTTTGGTTAAAAATAAAAATGGTGAAATAATATAATGTCGTTGTACGCAAGAGATAAATAAATCCATGTGCACATGTGACCTTGGTAGCATTATTTATTTCATGTTTTTATAGATACAAACTTCACGAATACAGGATATTGGAAACATGTTAGTTTTTAATGTAATAACACTATAAATTATCAGTCACCATTCTGTTTAATAATATACTTAAACATTAGTCTACATGTTTCTTTTTAATTGAGAAATTTATATTTGTATTCATGCGTTTTATTAAATTTAACACTAATGTCCAGCAATATTCATTCACGTGTTCGCCAGTGCACTATTAATTTTCCATTTGCATTTTTTTATGAGAGTCAATAAATTTAAAGAATTAAAGTTCGGCTGCATCCCTATATCCAATATTACGAGACATATTTTACGGACGATCCCTGTTGATTTACTCTTTCTGTTAAATCCAATAAAAACTTCCTCTTTTGAGTGGAGCTTTGTGAATAAATCGGAATATATGCCATTTGTCAAAACCACTGCGGTTATCCTGTATATAGGAACATTGTGTGTATATCTTTATGTTGAAGAAAAATATTCGATTTGTTTGGATTTAGTGATTTGTGGCTCAACATGACGTACTATATATGCATATATACACAGGTTAGGTTATGAAATCAAACGCAATCTTCACGAGCCCACATAAGGTTTGTTCCCCATGAACACATCTATAAAAATGAAACTACTACTACGAAAAGATATATAGAAAGAATATTTACGGATTTACGTGATATAGAAAAATCAATGTCTACTATGTACATGTCTTTCTTTATACAGTGCAAAAATTTGCGTACATGTTTTGATAAAATATTTATAGAGATTTGAATCGATTCAATAAGTACAAAAATAAGTTCCTACTTTTGCTATAAAATTCTGATGTCTGCAATATGAAACGTGTTTCTCTCCGAAAAGGATTTTCAATGAAATGCATAATCGCAGAAAGCATGTATTAAAGCGGAATCGCAACTGCGACTATAGTTCATTCAAAATAAGTTGAGAAAAAAGGCGTGGCCATATTCGAAGCTTATTGGATAGCGAAAACCACATGATATGTGGGCGTGAGTAGCAGCACAGATTCCGATATCTATGATTGGCAGCAGAAACCACAAGACAATCCTTTTTTCAATGCAGCCAATTGCGAGCACCGCTTATGCCACGCCTTTTTTCTCAACTTCTTTTGAATGGATTATATATGTTGATAAGTAAGAATGTGGTGAGTCCATTGTTAAGAATATTGGGATTAATGAAAAGTAATTGTTGGGGTTGTACTGACATTTAATAGGAAACTATACAGGGTGTCCAAATTGAAGCACTATACACTCTTTGGGACGTTATATCTCAGCAACGAAATGAGATAGAAAAAATTGCTGTCTATGCTGCAAAAGTGTAGCTTAATTGGAGTTCCCCAACAAGTTATACCCAACAAATTTGATCGATCCTATGCACTAATTGCAGTGATGTTAGCAACTTTGATCGCTGTCGCAATACTTGAGGAATACTTGCAGTATATGAAACGCAGTTGTGTTATTGCACTTGCTGAAAGAGGAATCTTCAGTTCAACAATTTTTGGCACGTCAAACATTGGTGTGGCAGTGACATAAATAAAGTCTGACATCGGAGTCTTGTTTTCACACGTACAAAATGTGAGGCCGATTTCGGAAAAAGTTAGGCTAGTTAGTATACTACAAACTTCTCATATTTCTTCGTGTCTACTTCAAGATGTAAATTAAATTTTGGGACCACTCTAGTGATTGATAAAATCTGATCATGTTTTACAATCATATTGCTGTTCAGAATAAACGCGGCGGTTGTTATAAAATGTTAGCTGTGTATTTTTAAGGGCTTTTGAAGAATTATATTTATGATAAAATTTGAAAAGATCGGTTTATAGTCATGGCTGCATTCGGTGATAAGACAACTAAATCCATGGCAGTTGGTGGTGGATTGTAATCGCTTGAAATCCGAGTCGGTAAGCTGCTTCTGGATTCTCATCAAGCTGACACATAATTACCGTTGTCAGTGATTGACTTATGGTATATACGTGTGTAAGTCTCTTATATTTCTTCCTCTCTGCAATTTAAGATGTAACCAGAAAATGACGTTTACTCTGATGTGATTACTATACCAGGAGTCACAGATTCGGAATAATTGTAATTCAATCTGTGGTGATTTTCTAGTTATGCTTCATTTCTCAAAAACATAATCGGCTTTGTATAGTGCCCTACTATAATTATCTGCATGCCTTTGCGTTTTAAATTGCTATATCAGTCATTTATTCATATCATGCAATGGACCATGTAGTCTATTAAATTAGGATGGAAAGCAAAATATATAATAGCGGGTGAAATTTCAAATTTCATTGTAACTTATATTCTTCCTTCACTCTTATATTGCACTCAATTTTTATCAAAAGTAAATTACTTTGACGTACTGTTCAACTTTGAAGGATATTAACAGTGAACTTGACTCATTGATTTTAAGTTTAACACTTAACGTTGAATTGACACTGACTGACTCATTAACTATTCCACAATTGATTTAATTCGATTCGTTACTGATCATTACAGTAATTGAGATGTAATCTGGAAAAGTGTTGATTTCTCCAAATTTAAAAGAACTGTCACGCACTTTGAAGGCACCATCATGATTATGCAAGGAATCTACGAGTATTTGCGCCTTCTAATATATTATATACAATTAATTACAGTGATACATCTTTTTAAATTCATATTTTTTGCTTTTCTGGGCCTATTTTTGTCCTAAATCATGCTTTCTCTACTCGCTCTTTCAACAATTTTACCTCTATCGGGTCGAAACTTGCATTGTGGTCACTTGTGCCCCTTTGTAAGCTAGGATTGGATGCAAACTGCAGTGGTACAGCAAAAACCAGAACGTATCCAAGACCAGGACCCAAAAGAGCCCAAAATCCGATTTTTTTGCATAATTTTCGGAAATTTCATGCAAGATACCAAATGGACTTCCATTAGTCTAGTAAATACAAGGGTACATTCAACATGCATGACAGTTCACCTTTAACTCAATCCTGGACAAGTAGGAAAAGTTTGTGTTTAATATAAATATGTCATTACAAGGCTTCAATTGAATCAATCAGACTCGAGTTGTTCGATTTAGTCATGCTTTAGATAATTTGTTTGATTGCATGCATGCATATTTGGTAGGCATGCAGGTTATATAGATGGCTACGTAAGGACATTTGCAGGTTGTGTGTTCAGTACTAATGCGAGTGGCGAATGTGAAGCTTATGTTGGGAAATGTCATTAGTAGAATAATTTGCTTCGATCCGTGATGGTGATAAAACACGCTTGGGGCACTAGCAATGCAAATTGAGCTTTTGGTGAGATGAACCGTTGTGTGGGGGGCGAGGGTGGAGAAGTTAATTAAAATGGAAAGAGGCTTATATTGCGAATGATGCTGCAAGATTAACCCAAGTTGTTGCGATGGCAGCACAATGAACTCAATTTTTTTTTACAAATAATAAAATGACTCGGAAGCCAGTTGGGTCATATATTTGAAATTAAGTTTTCCTCTATTTCCTCCCATCTTCCTGTTTATGCCAAATAGTTTAAAGTACATGTACTTATACCTTATTTGCCGGAAATTTGAATTCAAAGTCAAACAAATACTACGTACAATGTTTTGTAGGCATTATACAAGGAGCTTTGATGGTGGTTACCTTGTTATTTTATTATGCCAGTAAAATTTAATTATATAAGAATTTATTGTGCTGGATCTAGTGATAGATTTTATACGTGTATGAACTGTAATGATTATGTATATCTAGTATTAAAGATTTCCCAGTTATATTTTTAAGTATTTTAAGTATATTCTTTCAGTAATAATTCTACTTGGTTATTGGTTCCAAGTCCTATAGAAAGCACTTAATGAAATCTAATCATTGTAATCATGGTGTAAATTACAAGTTCAAACATTAAATATTACTTTTTCAAATTGCTGCGCCACCTTTCGGTTGATAATCAAAGCATAAAGCGTTTGAAAAAAATATATGCTTATTCTTAATAGTAGAGAAGAAATGATTATGATTAGTTTTATTTAACTTTCTGTACATGCAGCAACACCTTTAAAATGATGTCATTGGTTTCTGGTTTCAATTTTTCTTAGAGCATGTAATCTATCATCTCTTGTAACAGATGTTCAAACTCCTTCCTCATGTAATACTGTCATACAAATTGGATTTCTCTGTTCCTGACCATTTTTATTACATTCTTTTTGAGAACATCAATGGAAGATTCAATGTAACTGATTTTATTGCTAAACTCTCGGGTTGGTTATGATTTTAGGGGATTTATATACGACGATGAGCAAATGTTTGTTTGCAACGTGATTGGCAGGCATGCAGTGGCTGTGATGTATGGTGAAGTACACATAGGATACTATACACTGTGCAATGTATATATAATATACCTTATCGAATACATATAAGGCAATGAAGTGAATATTCATCGCTCACTTGTGTGTGATATATGTGATGTCCTTACTATATACACACACATGGTGCATGCTTGTGATAAAGGATATATTATAGCTAATCCAATTGACGTGCACATGATGATGGAAACATGAAGCATGGTGCCAGTCCTGTAGTTCGTTAACCCTCAAATCCCATTACCTTTTATACCAGAGCCAATAAAACCGCAGCACAATTCACTCTGTACGTTCTTATACACTATATATTGGAGCTGCATATAGATTCATATATTCCAAGTTACAATGTAGCTTGGAGTTTTATAATCTACCGTGCATGTGGTTTCATAAAAAAAACTATATAACTCCAAAAAGTGCAGTGAGGACATTCATTGAAAGAAAACCCAACATCAGGAGAATCACTATAATAGCACCAAGGAGAGAAGGAACACGGGCGTGGCTAAATTTCAGCCAATGGCGGTAAACATAGCAGGACATTTCAAAATGGTGACTGTGCGATCACTATTTCCTGAAAATTCTGTGGTTTTATGTGAAACATCTAATGCTGATGTTTATCAAGCCCCCAAAAGGAAGAAAGGGCAAACAATATAGGGCATGAAGGTCGACAAATGGTGCGATTATTAAGAGAATATTATATGAAAGATTATGAGCAAAGCGCACTTTCAACTGGCTGCACCAGTACTCTGCTCGTACCAGGAAGAAGTAAGCGAAAAATTATCCTGTGCTTCAATTGGTTAATTTATAGAAAGAAGGCGGGATAAATGAAATACTCTCCGCCCAGTGTTCCTTCTCTCCTTGGTGCTATTATAGTCCAAGCTGTTGCTCCTTGTTTGCATAAATGCACCTATATATAGTCTGTCTCAGTTCAACTTTGTATCAAATGGGAGATATGTAACTTGAAATTAAACCCAACAGGTTTTACGATTGGCTGATGCAGGGGTAGCCTATTCTAACTGGGCGGGGCTTGTACTATAGTGTCCATCCCAGAGTGAAACGTCAAGCCAATGAGGGTCTTATGCAAGGTTGAACTTAAATAGACTGTATAGGTCAATTGGTGCCTGTGTAATGTGTACGTGTTGGCATTCTGGTTTGATTTCAGTGCAAGTGTTGCATACGATAACAATATGGCACTCTATAGGTACGCATATACGAACCATCTTATTTATTGCAAGGGTGTGCAATGTGTGTCTGGGCATATGACAAATATTTACCAATATTTATGGTATAGGAATTCTGCTCTGGCACAAGCTGGGTGTGTGTGGTCGTAAAATTTTCATTGTCGATCACCAATCCCGTGTTGCTGTTTAAGTAACTTCAGTTAGTATATTATTATAAAGCTTTTTATGGTATTTAACAATTTTTTAAACTATGATGTATTTTTGCGAGTATTTTAATTTAATATTCAGAATATGATTGGGGATTTCTCATGTGTTGATTTTGCGATCATTTGATGCTAGATGACGCCACTGACCATGAAGTCATAAGCAATCAATAATAACGTATGGAATTAAATTAACATTTAATGTTTTCTTTGTTTTGAATAGTTAGGTCAAAAGTAAATGCCTATATTATTTATGTATTTTAATTTGGATTGTGACTCATAAGTGTTTCATATAGCCCAGTTAAATTTGGTTATTAACAGAAGAAATAAATTAGTATATGCAATTATTATATGGGTATAAATGTGTTGCAAGCAAACATTTTCTTATTCTGGATTTGTATCTTATTTGTGGGCTCTTCGTAGTTCCTAACTAGCTTTGCCAGAGATGTTATTTTTTGGCATGTAAAATCAATGATGACGTCACGCATATAATGGGATTGGTTTATTACATATAATCTCATGATGAACGGCAACAATGTATTTTTATAATAGCCTCAGGTTCATTTAGCACTTTGTGATAATTTTGCTTTCAAAGAAAACTTTGGTTTGAAAGTTTTAACGTTTTAAAAATGGCCACTAGAGGTGCTGATTTTTACAATGTGACTTAAATTGTATTACTTTTTTTACTATTATTTACCGGTTTATGATCATTAGAGCAATGGGAGTTTCTCAGAAATAAGATATGTAAATCCGTTCATTAATTTATTTTTGGAGATATGCTATTTTATTTTATTCCTTGGATTATAAACCTTGAAGATTGAAGTTGTTTGAATTTGGGTACGTTTAACACGAATTGTTTGACTTTTAAATTGAAATACTGGGCGGGCCATATGTCTAATAACACATATTTGGCCAAGTTTTAATGTTTGCAAATTCTTTATTACTTTACAATTTCCTGATAAGTTTCCTTTAGGCGACACAACTAAATATTTAATACTTGTGTTATTTGTGTAGTGATAATAAAACGCCAGTATTTCTGCAATGAGATTATAGTTTTTCTGAATGAATTTTTACGCAAAATCATGTTGGTCAGATTAAAAAAGTTCGAAATGACTTTTTTGAGAGGCAATTGCTTCATTTCAAATGGTTTTATTGGTAGTTCCAAGTGGCACTAAACCACGTGTGATTTATTTACGAACTACATACGTATATATAAATGTTCAAGTGCAATTCCTTGTAGACTTAAAATGTAGCAAAGTCATTATGTATATTAATCAAACTGCTGCACTATAGATGCAAAATTAACGTGATCTCAATTTAGATTTTTTACAAAAATTGAAACATTGCCAAAAATGTAATGTCAATTACTTTATCATTAATTAAGAAACAATACTATAAAATATAAAAATTTATGCGAAGTGCACTAGTATATATCTAATATTGCAATTTATAATAATATTGACTACACAATTATGTATGTTGTTAAAATAACCCATTGCAGTTCTCTTACAATATTTGTTAACAATATTCTTTCAGTGGTTGTAATTATGAATTGACGAAGTTTTGTAACACCCACTGAAATTCCCGTAAGATACAACAAAGTGTAAAGATAATGATTGGCATCGTTTGGAAAACTTGCAAAGGAATTATTCAAAGAGCCATGATCCGTTTTTGAACACAATTAGAAAAATAAACCCCTTTTTTTAGAGTCGATCCTCCCACTCGTTATCACTCTAAACTGTGACGTTCTTGAAGAAGGTGTGGCCTAGATGCGGGGATAGTTCAGATAGAAGGTCCACCTGTGTCAACGGATCTTCCATATGGTAAAGCTTCCCTAACTCGTAAGCCATAAACTGCATTGTCTAAAATGTTAAAATGGGGTTGGATAATTGTAGTTATACTTACGAGTAATATTTGTCAAAAATTTCGTCAAAATCTGTGAAATTGAAAGGTCTTGTCAGCTCTCTCTTTCTCTCCTCCCAACCTCCCCCCATTGCGTAGAAATTTACATTGGAACCATTTCGGAAAAATAAACAATTTTCATGTTGGCATATTCGCATGCATCCTGCTTTCTGTTGCCGACTTAAAAGTGTTCACACTAACGTCATTTCCGCTCTGAGCGCCAACAGAAAAGGTCACATTACCAGCCAACTTCTGCGGTGTGCAAATTCAATTTCTCAGCTTTCAAATAGAAAAGTACACATACGATATATTATTAAAAAGAAAAGAAAACTGTGCGCACGTGATTTCCGGTTACCATTTTTTTTATCCTTCTTCCCTTCTCTTCGCATAATACAAGTTTTGGTCGCCGAGCGAGAAAATGCGGAAATAAATGACGTCATTTGGTACCCTCCATTGGACAAAATGGAAGTTTATTGGAGAGCGGCTGTAAATTGTGTTACTTTTTTCAAGGCAATAATATATACCTGCTATTCATTAGTAGGCCATACGTTTTTTATGTGTAGTTTAGTTTTTTACATTTCCTGGTGTATGGTTTGCCATAAAAGCAGTATACCTATGCACATATATATTCAATTAAGTGGTTTGTGATTGTAGAGAAAAATAAAATGGTAATCGTTTTTAATTTGTCTTGAAAGCTCCTAAATATAACCAAGAGTGTTCTGCAGGACTAATCCCATGGTAATCCCACATGGTTTATTTGTAGCAGCTAAAACAAGGATTGGCCCTAGACAACTGGTTGATTCATAGATTGAGAAAATGCGACAGTTGCCCTGCCACCTGGCGGATGAAACTAGAGCATACCGATTAATCGATCTCTTCACAGTGTCTAAACATGACATTCAATGGCCTTGCTCGTTATATGGCACACACAATCCTAATGGATCATAAACCTGTCGTATCAAATGTGTATAACTTGTTCCCAGTAATTATATACGTACTACTTGTTTTGAAACTATAATCAGAACAGCATTGATTTTCAACAATTTCGGATGATGGCAGTGTTACATGGCCAAAATAGTCTCATAAAATCTGTCCTGGTTGCTAAACTAGTAGTTTGTAATAATAACGTAGGTTTTGATTGTGACCTAAGCAAATGCTGGTTTTGAATAATTATATACATATCCAGAATTCATAAATTCTGAATTTAAAATATGGATGTACAGTATTGTCTATCAGTCTATTCAAACCTATAATCGGATTTTGGTAATTATAACAATCTGATTTTCAAACTAGCGGTTTTTGTGTTCAGATTGAATGCAGCCATTGTGATTTTGCAAGTTTATAGTAGTACTTTAAACTTCAAAGCTATTTAATGTATTTGTGTTTGGTGAATTCCAAATCTTTATTTTTTAAATTTTTTTGTTAGGTACCCCTAGCTCAGTAAATTTGGTGCATTGGTCAATCACCTTGTGAAACAGTTTAGTCTTTCATGAAAAGTACAAGAATTGTTTGAGAACCAATCTGGTAATGGCTGAATATAACAATTAAAGTTGAGTGAAAATTATATGAAATCCTCTAAATAAGTTGTGGTTCTATGTTGCTTGTCCTAGCTTGTTTAAAACCTATGTAGCTTTTCATGCTGTTGATTTTCTGTGTCTTTAATATTAGTTGCAGGAATTAATGAATAGCATACGATGAAACATTAATTTAGGTATAATAATTAACTCGTCAGGAAACCCGCTGACATCTAATTTGCAACATGCTATATACCAAGAAAAAATTCCAAAAACATGTTTCCCCGCCGTGATTATAAAATGTTATACTGATGCCGTTTTCTGTTTTAGATGGAATAAGAGTTAAGTTATCACACGGATGTCAGATTTTGTTGTGATCGTATCTTGGAAATTCAAATCATGCTTAATACCCTACATGCAAATTTACCTTATTTTCTTCTGATCTCTAACTCTTTCAAAAACCGGAATTTAAAACATGTAAAATGAATGCACTGTATAGTAGGCTTCAAACCTTTATTTATCCACGGTGGATTTTTTAGTTGTGCATTTTTGCATGCACAGAGCTGGAAATAGTCTTTTAAAAAATACATTTTTGCCATTTTCAGAGGACAAAAAGTTTAAGACATATTTTGCGAACTCGAACACGAGCATTCAACTCGGCTAAGAATTTTGAAAGACAATACCCTATAGGCGACGATGCTACAAATTGAGTTTATTATTCAATGACATGCTACAAAAAAATATAGAGAAGAAATAAAAAGTCGTAATAAGTGTGCACTGCTGGCTGTTTAGTATCTTTTGATGGACAACAGTTTGTCGGTTACTTGACCGTTCATAGTCTGGAGAAGCACCAGCTGCTTCAAACATTTTTTTTCCCTTTCTCCTCCTCCTCCTCCTGCAAACAACATGTCTGCTTAATTAGCTGAAGTCAGGACAGAATGTCAACAAGAAATGCTACTGCTCTATGTCATGTATACTCCAGAAAACTACAGTATAAACACGTCATGATGCAATTCATGGTCAAATTGCTGGGCAATGTGGCAAACTAAACGAAACTTGGCAACAAACTTCTCAATTTACATGCATAAGTGATGCTATTTATTCGTTTCATAGATCATTGTGCAAGTTTGGGCAAATAATTTCCATATTATTGTGGCAAGTATTTCATTGGATATTGGATTGCCACATTATTTTTAGATAAAGTTTGTGTCAAATGACCTTTCCCGTGCACAGACATACACCTGATCATGAATCTGAAACCCATTTGATCCTATAACTGACAGTCAACATTTTTCCATGCAGCAGGTTCTTTGAGCTCTAAGCATATTTGAAATGTGCCCAAAGTATGTGTTAAAGCTCCTTTACGTAAAACATGCTCCTGATGGCGAATCTGAGGTCCATTTTCCCCCCAAGCAATTGTTTTTGAAGAACAAAGTGCGCTTGGCCGAATCTGAAGTCGATTTGGCCCTAACTTTCACGGCTTAGGAGGAAGTTTTAAGTTCACCTTTTCTTTGCAATAATACGAGTATCTTAGTGCATGCACCATAGTTACAGTGAAGTTTGATTCACCTTTCATGTCACTGCATGGTTTCATTCTTACAATTTTTTTACAATGTTTTTATAGTTGCCCATTCATCATGCTCTTGCAACATGACCTGTGACGATTATCCTTTGGGGTGCTATATTATTCCAACTTCGCCATTATTTTTTGCAACACATCCAATCAACTTTGTCTTTATTTGCTCCGCACTTCATGCCACAATTCACACTTCAAACCTCTGCTTGGCTTTTCTTGGCTCACCTTTTCTGTTTGGTATGTGAAATTCATCTCTCAGTATTTAAAATAATTCAGACTTGCCAAAATAAGTTAACAGCAAGGTTGAACTTGTTACAGATGTTACTTAATTAAAAGCACTAGTTTAAGAGTAAACCAGACAATTGTTAAAGATTCTGAATGACTGATAAACCAAATGTGAACAGAATATTATTATATTTAATTAACGAAGTTATGATATTATGCTGCTTTCGAATAACTGCTTCGAGTTTTTACCGAATATAATAAATAAATCTAAATGTGAAATAAGAAGGTTTCGTTTTATGTTGGTTAGAATTAAAGTTTGTTTTTGACCTCCTAACTGAGTTGTCCCACTTATTAAACGTACTGGGATAATTCAGTTAGGTGGTCTCCTGTTTTTTTTT
>WWPM01018400.1:0-13908 GCA_023279145.1 Glomeris maerens | reverse complement strand
AACATTAATCAATTAGTCAATTGGTTCAAACCAACCCCATGTTCGCCGACTTGGTCGCCGGATGCAAAAACGTTCATAACATCCATGTGTGAAAATAATTTGAAGCAGCTGCCTAAAAATGTTATTCGGCATATGTCCAATATGTGCAATGGCACAATTATTTTTAGCAAAAACCATTTTGGTTTCAAATAAATCTTCTATTTTAGCAACCTGAAAATGTATTTTTAAAGTGTTAAAACAGTAATAAAAATATCAAATTATTCCAATTTTTCATGTCAGAAAGAGTTCAATTGAGAGATTTTATCATCCAGATGGGAAAATTTTACAACTTTGGAACTGAAGGCTGAATTCATTTCAAGGTTTTAATATTTAAAATTTGTCTCATCTCACAGATTTTACAAAATTTTGGCAAAATATTAACACAATCTTATTTATGTACCTTAATTTCTCAACCACGAATTAGGCAGACCTACTAACTGAATTATCCCTGTACGCTTAATGCACGGGATGATTCATTTAGAAGGTCAATAACACTTAACCCTAACTAACATAAAAATGATCATTACTGGGTCAATATTTTCCCCAAGACGTTGAAATGCATTTTATTTCTACGATTTTTGGAATATTTGACAAAAGATTTAGGGGATTTTACAAATCCTTTAAAGCAATACATACGTACTGTACATGCATAACCTACATACTAAATTAATTTTCTTATAGTTTTACTTTTAAAAATCAAGAAAAATATTCAGCAAAAGCAAGTATTTACAGAGTTGGTTCGCTTTACTGTACACCTATAGTGATGAAATTAACAATGGCTATTCTGAATCCACCAATTGTTGATCAAAATCTTAAAATAGCATTGATAAATTTGGTCAATTTAGGCGCTACTCGCTAGATGGCAGCACTGTCAACCATCCGTTACTACGCCCTCTCACTCCTTCGTATAGATTTCTCTTCTCTGATGATTCAACCACCATCAACTCAGGCCATACCAATGGAACCACCATTTCCGTCAGCCAATCAGGGATGAACCACCATGATAACGTCACAATATGTTTTGGTCTTTGACGACCGTGCCATGATGACGTCACAATTGTTTTGGGTATTTGAAATCTTCCTACTGCGCTACCTTACTTCTATATACCTTGGATTTAACTCGCGCCAAAACCAAGTAGTCACGCACGTATTTTTTTAGATACGATTGAAACATTCGCCATGGTAGTACGTGCGGCACCAAACTAATATTAATATTAGCAATTAAATAATCATAAACATGCGATAAATATGATTTTTGTACAAACCTTAACGGCGAAATGAGACGAGTGACCGCGAATGCGAAAGTCAATGCTGGGTTGACATGCGCTCCTGAAATATGTCCAAAACACTGCACAAGCGTACACATGGCGAATCCGCTGGTTAAGGCTATGGCCGCACCAGTTGCTGTTGCCGTCGCCGTTGCCGTCGGTGCCGGCGTTTGCGTTGCAGTAATTAACGGTGTCGTCGGAGGCCATGGTACGCAAGCGCCGCACAATAGAAACGCGTAGAAAAACGCCGACAAACACTCGGCTATAATTGCCCGCCAAAACTGCAAGCTTCTCACTTCGTCTCTCACGCTGCTTTTCTGGTTACTACCAGCAACTCCGTATCCTTGCAGTAGTTCTGGTGGGGAAGCGGAATTGGCAGCAGCGGACTGCGGCCCGAGCATCGCTGCTCGCACCATCGCTGCCAATCTGCGATCCGCGTTGTTGTTCGGCATCGCGGCATGCAGCGCCGCAAAACGCTTTCCCGCGGCAAAGTCGCAAATTTCCGCCGATATTTTAACCCATGCCGAACATGTTCGCTTGGTTTGATAGCATTCACACGTCCCAGAAATAAATTAATCCAGACGAATGCCTCGAGCTCGCCTCCAGTCCTTCTCGTTTTGTCTGGGACTAGGTTTCGCCGCAGATGTCTCGTCGCTTGTAACCATGGAAACCCGTTGTGGCGCTGGCGTCGCGACGACTCATCGTTCCCTCCACCCTCTCATCCCCTCCTCCTCGCGTTGATTGATTGCGCTGTCGAGCGAGCAGCCAGTCAGCGGCGTCATTCGATTTGACTCTCCCTCTTGTCACTCCTCCGTTCGGCTCTCGCGTCTCCCTCGTCTTCTATAGGGTTGTTGTGAGGGTGGGTGGTCATGTATAACCTATGTACGTATATACGTGAAATATGTCCTTAGGGATAATCCATAAAAAACGTTCGTTTTGAGGGGAGGGGTCTTTGGTGACTGTTGGCAAAAGTGTACGATAAAATGGGGGGAGGGTATAATTCCATAATGTGTACGTTCATCAATTTTGCCCGTCATTACCGTGCAAATCCGAATATTTGCGAAGTTTGGGCAAAATTTCCTTTTTTACACATAGTACATTGAAACTTTCGCCATTAGAAAATTCTATTTTCTTTACTATTAGGCCCCATATAATAAATTAATAGATTCCCGTCCGGAAATCGACAAAAATGGATGCGCGCGCGCGCGGTATTTATTTCTATTTTTTATTCTAAATTGCAATTAATTTGAACGCGAAGTGATGCTGAAACCTCGTCATGAAGCCCTAGCCCTGATCATCATCACGAAATCTCCAATAGTTTTGCCTATAAAACGATCTGACTCGCGGTTTTGCGTGTTGATGCGGACACGGGGTAGTGTTGTTGCTTTTTCAATCGTATTTTAATGAATAAAAATTTTGTTGCTTGAAAAAACCAGTGCGTGCGGGGTCGGGAATTTTTTACTCATTAAATGGGACTTTAACTTTAACTTTAATTTTAACGGTACCGGGAAGGGGGGGGGGGGGGGGGTTGGAACTTTGTCAAAAAGGGGGGGGGGGGGGGGTCCAAATTTCAGTGATTTTAGCGAACCCTATTTTATGGATGATGCCTTATATTATTTTCGCTTTGGGAAGAACGCATAACAAATAAAATTTTAGTTTCGAAAAATATTTGTTATTTTACTTTCATGTATATTAAATAATTGTAGTTTCTTTGTGGTCAATATTTCGAAATCTGAGTAAATGTTGACAATGTAGCGATTGTGTTCGTACGAAAATACTTATTTTTTAAGAATAAAACCTCGCATCTTTGCGTTGATTTATTGTTCTGAGAAACTATTGATAGTATTACGAGTGTTTATATAAATTATTTCCCCCTGCATGCAGCTAGCAACCAAATTATGTACAAGTTTTAAACAACCACTCATAACGTCGTTTCACTGAAGCGCCATACTATACATTTTAATGACTCGTGTTATTCTGACGCAATTATTCATATATTTTTCCGCATCCACTTTGTTTGAAAAATAAAATATCAGTACTGCTGATGTTATTCCGAATAAAATTTCCTCTCTTATGAATTGCCACATTTTGTTCCTATTTATTTTTGAAGTCGCTACATTGCTCACGAGCGTGGTTCACGTCCGTGCAACTTTATTGCAGACATTGAAACGGTGCGCAACACTTTATTATGTCACCAGTAAGTGGAGTCTGTTGCGTACAATAGAGTCTTGCGATCAACATGAGAGATGCGCAACATTATTGCACCAACATGGATTACGTTTGCTGTAACCGGACAGCTTGGTTTATCTTACCCCATAGCGGAAAGTTTCATCGAGATTTGTGACGTTCATTTCGTGTGACATTTCATCCAAGTGACAACAGCGAAAATAGGGTATCTAAGCGCATCGTTTCTCGCTGATTCGGTGGACGGTAAGTTTGAAATTGAAGCAAATATCGAGAAATTGGGTTATGTCAAAACAGATTTATAGCATTGCATGGCGTGGCATTCAGATCGGGTGGCCGACATTGCTTTCAATACCCCTAATTTCTATCGGAAGTACAATGACAATCGCCATTTGGGCATACTCGAGGCTGAAACTAACGTTTATCTCGGTGGATGGTCTGTTATTTTGTCGAAATAATTACGAATTTTGCTGTGATAGCGTGCGTAAATCGACGTGCGACACGGTGACGTGGCGTAGTTTGACGCCGCCAACGTGACGCTTGGTCTCAATCATTTAGTAGATGAGATACATATGTATTTATATATTTACACAAATCGTTGAATTATAAACGAAAAACAACTTTTCCAAGTTTATTTCTCATAATTTGATTGCTTTCATCAGCAAATGAACATTAATTGAATATTTTCCCGCATAACATTGTGGCCTATGTAGAGAAAATTTCCTTTAAAAATCAACATTACATTGCATAAACGCACTAGCTGATATTTTTTGGAAACTGTAACAAATTGGGTTGCTATAAACAAAATGGCGATTTCATAACTGTGCCGAGGATTTTCTGTCCTAATTTAAAAGTTTTTTTTTAAATATTTGTACAAATATGTATTAATAGCATAAACTGTGAAATATGTATTGGTAATTTGTAGTGTTCGCTATAGTAATTGTTATTATTTTATTTTGAAATTTTATAAAGGTTTCTTAGAAAGATTTGATTGATTAATTATGATTTTTTGGCCAAAGCCGGCGACATTACTTTCAACATCATGCTATCAGCGTCACAGTGTCCGGTTGGAAAATTACGTCAGCATTGTTTTGTTTCTCTATAGTACACATGATATAACCTTGACAAGTTCACCACTGAAAAGTGCGCATTTGCACTACGCCGTAACTGTATTAAAAATTATACATCGAGAATAGTCAACTGCTGGTGCATGCACAAAAAAATACATAATCAAATTCAGAAGTGAAATGAATTTTATAATTCATTAATTTCAGTTGACTGCACAGATGATTACATGTAATGTATTTAATTGCGAGACATGATATTAATTTGTCATTAATTGTGAATTGCGGGTTACTTTCTCCATGCAGTCCAAAAAAAATATTTATAACCGAAAACATGCGAAAACCAGTGTTAAACTAGGGAGTGGCAGTCGGAATGCCCATTCGTTAGTTATGCGCTGCTCCCTGTTGACGGCATAACGGCGCCATCTTCGGGTTTCATGCGCATATCCTATTGGACGAATGCCGATGACGTTTTCAACCGCGCTTTTTCAGCATTTATGAATGAAATTTCCTGATTAGAAAGGTACATTCAATGAGAAAATTACGATCTCTTTCTAGTGTACAGAGGTGTGAAAATTATTAGACTCAAAGTATAATTTGCGGTGTGTGAAAACTATTAGACTGAAGGTATATTTTACGGGTTATTACTGGTTATTACTGTATGGCATTTTTTGTTTTTATATCCTGTCTCTAATATCTGATCTTTCAAGAATAATTTTTGTTACTTGAACCAAGATCCTAAAATCAAGGAAATGTGTCCAAAGCTCATCTATGGAATGGAAAATCGAGTGAAAGGCACAAAAAAAAGCTGAAGGGATGTTCACCAAGTACTAGCCGAAAAGCAGATTTGTAATCTCTTTGATAAAAGTAGAATATATCGTAAATAAGTGATTTTTTGAGCTTGAGTCTAATAATTTTCACACCTCTGTAATTGCAATGCATTTTGAGAATATAGTTAATTAATAGATTCCCGTTCCCGCGCGCACCGGTTTTTTTAAAGCAAAATAAAATTTTTATTCATTAAAATACGACTGAGAAAGCAACAACTCTACCTTGTGTTCGCATCAACACACAAAAACGCGAGTCAGATCGTTTTATAGGCAAAACTATTGGAGATTTCGTGACGATGATCAGGGCTTCGCGTTCAAATGAATTGCGATTTAGAATAAAAAATAAAAATAAAACCGCGCGCGCATCCATTTTTGTCGACTTCCGGACGGGAATCTGGTATTAATTTATTACATGGGGCCAAGACTTGATGGGGCCTAGCTTTTGGAAAATATATTTCATAAAGAAATCAGGTAAATCGCTCATTATTAATTATGTAAATGAAAGTTTGACATTGAAATATGCTGTCTCAATAATAATCAGTTTGTCGAGATCGGTCGAGGTTATTTTTTAGACACGTTACCAAAATATGAACGTGGTGGAAATATGTCCTACAGTGCGCCATCTAGCGATCACTGCGAAATCTACGCCACAATAATTTTCAATACTACATATATAATAATTTCCATTTTATTTTGGCAACTGTAATTTAATAGCATCGGCTATTTCATAAAAAAAACTTCATGTCGAGTACAAAATTACCGAACTATGTAAAATCAAGACGATAATAATAATATTTCGCCGTGTTTTTAGCATGTATTGCGTGTTGCACCTAGACTTCGTGATCAAGCGTATAGATGGCGCTACTGCACTTGATCGGATTACAGGCTTTTGATGGCCGTATGACACTGTATATTTGATGTCTTACTTATATTTCTCGCCGCTTCTCTGAATTGTATGAATCATGAGCTCTGTAACCACCATCCACCCTCATCATCGCGACTGGGAATGCCTTTTTAGCGCCATTTTCTCTGACTCTTGATTGTTGTTCGCCGCACCCGCATTGCTTTCGCAGCATTTTTTCCGGGTGTGACGACACTGAATGACGGCACATCTGTGACGTCACACCTTGTCGGGCGATGGACGCCATTGCCCTTCCCGTGGTGGTGATGTTTGTTGCGTTCTGAGATCGACTTGGGTCGTTTCTCGGTGGGAAATTTCGATCCGAGGACTAAGAGATGCGAAGATGTATCCGATAGGGCAACGTAAGTGGAGGTCTTTTTGCGTTTTGCGATGGTTTTTAAGGGTTATTTGACGACTGCAATGACGTGGCTATGGCATAGCATTGGTATACTATACAACGGCTCGGTTTTAGGTTATCTATCCGATTTCGATGGCATCTTGAACCTCGTTAATCGCATGGAAAATACGTTCATCTGACTGTTGTATACAGGAAATATAGGTCGTGTTTTCTCGCTAAATCTATTCCTGAACTCGTCCTGCAAATTGGTAGATTTGTTTCTGAAATCTGCAATGTATTCTCATTTGCCGATCGCTTTTATTTTGGAACAAAAGACATTTTTCTAGCTCGTTCTCTGCGACTGAAAAGCCAGCAATTACTCCAATATTTCTGGAAATGTTAATTGAAACTGGTGTTAGTGTTTGTGTTTGTGTTTTGCGGATTGGATGGATATTCGTTTTTTTTAAATAAATGAGAAATGTGTGCTGGGAAACTGCATTCATGCAGTTGACCTTCGAGGCCTACTTTTTTAAATTTTGAAATTTACAGTTCTTTTTTTCTTTATCCCTTGTAAACTTTCTGGGATCGGTCGGCCAAACATTCCCCAAAATAGGCTTTGGCATAATGCACACAAAATAATACCATTCATTGACAGTGCATCATTCGAATAAAAACATCAATTTAACAATTTTTGGAAACTGCCATAGTTATTAATTTTTCTGAAAATTAACATAATGTTGAAGTTATATTTGCAAATTTTGTCATTATACCTGTAATATTATAATTATTGTTTCGTATTTTAGAAGTAATGCATTTTCATTGTACGAATTTGAATTAGTATTTGCAGTTACTATATCCGTAGATAAATTTGAAAGCAAATGTGAAAACAATGGGAAATGCGTTATACAGTTTGATGATATGGGCATTGAACTAAAATAAGTAGTAATTACAAAATCCAGCAGGTTTTAAAATGCTGTAATTAAAAAATATAACTGTAAACCTTGTGCATAATTGGTCAGAATTGAAAATGTTTGTATGAACTTTGTATGTGGGAATAAAAGTTTTAAGTTAACGTATGTAGATTATTATGGGTGTTAGTGAGAATCTTGAAAATCGTGCTGAAATGCAAGATGAATTCCAGAACATAACTTTCTAATAATAATAATGCCATTTACAATCGTCAAAAGGACTAATAAAAATACAGGGTGTCTCAGTATTACGGGGCCAAACTTGCAAGGTGTCTTCCTCGCAGTATTGGCCAGAATGGATGCGTCACTTATTTTTTTTATTAAAACGCGTTATTTCATGGAATTATTGAAAGCTGTAGCTAGAAATCCGTAAATTTAAAAATTAGGCCCCATATAGTTTATTAATAGATTCCCGTCCCCGCGCGCACCGGTTTTTTTGCAAGCAAAATACAATTTTTATTCATTAAAATACGACTGAGAAAGCAACAACTCTACCTTGTGTCCGCATCAACACAAAAACGCGAGTCAGATCGTTTTATAGGCAAAACTATTGAAGATTTAGTGATGATGATCAGGGTTCGGGCTTCGTGACGAGGTTTCGGTGCCACTTTGTGATCAAATTAATTGCAATTTAGAATAAAAAATAAAAATAAAAACCGCGCGCGCGCGCGCATGCATTTTTTTTTATTTCCGGACGGGAATCTATAAATTAACTATATGGGGCCTTAGTTTATTTTCCACTATGGTGAAAATCATCATTTATGTGCTGAAGTTATCAGAAACCAAGGACAGCATACCAAATACTAGTTAATTAACCAATTTTTGTACCAATGCATACAATTAAAGCAACCATTTTATTGACAATTACAAAAAGTCTTACATTATTGTGAGCTCTATAGGGAACTTGATATTATGTAGTTGGCTGAAATGACATTTTACATGAATGGTATAGGTGACAATGCATTTTTAAGGAAAGCATGAAATAAGAATATGCTCTGTAAAATTTCAATGCCATGTCTGTATAGTGATTATCACATTTATGTATTTGACAAGTGGTGGTGATTTATTGAATTTTGATAAGCCATTTTCATGACAGTTTATTAATATGAGTGTCAAAAAGACTCTCCTATTTCATGAAATAATTTTGAATTGTTGGGGGAGATTGTGTGATGGGCATAAAATAAATGTTGACAGAACTTGACAATAATGTTTGATTTGTTATTGCAGCTCCAGGACCTCCGGGTCCTTCCGGCTCCTCCGTGGGCCCATTGGGGCCTCCGTTGGGGCCCGCAAGCACACCTGGCCCTTCTGGTGTTGCAGGTGGTATGATGCCGCCCGCACCTCAGCAACCAGATTTGCCGCAATTCATCTGTCCTCGAAGGCCCGACCATGGTCTTGAGGGCCGGCCCATCGTTCTCAGGGCTAATCACTTCCAAATCAGCATGCCACGTGGCTTCATATATCACTACGACATTACCATACAGCCTGACAAATGTCCTCGCAAAGTCAATCGGTGAGAAGTGGTTCCGAATTCTGAATTGCAAATTTCTCACAAAGACATGCATACTGTTTGTGTTATTCATGTTGTTGGCTTTTGTACAGTGAAAGTGTAGTATGCTTCACTATAAACAGGTTATGCTAGTTGTGTTGTGATGAATTGTGTTGGTATTTGTGTTGCTTTGTAGTACTAGTGGTGTTGTTTGTATTACAAGTATTAAGAGAAAGATACTTTGTTGTTTGTTAGTTGTTTAGGTTTATGTTGTTGTTGCAATTCATCCTGTAAATTCCATTTGCAAAATAGTGTAAATTTTGCGAGCCGTAACTGTATGAAGCACTTGACAATACGTATCTGAAATTTAATGTGATTTGTTACAAGGTTGTGTAAAGAATATTTTCTTGGTATCACTGGTTCGTATTTAATTCACGATAAATACAATCTCATGTTCATTGTGAACATTTGCTGTAAAAGATTACAGTTATCTATAAGAGATTTGATTGAACTTGTTACTTCCATAATGGTTTTTGTTGCAGTGAAATTTGAATGCACATCTGATTTAGATTCTAGCTATGTGAGAAAGAATAACTAAAAGTTGCAATTTACTAGCTCTTTTGAAATGTGAAATTGAAGCAGTGGTTATGTATGAGCAGTTAAAAGAATCCCCAATTCAAAATTTAAGTAGTAAATATCTGCGTATTGTAAATAATTTAATGTAATTTGCACTTTATAATTATGTTTAAAGTTGTTTGGTTTAATAGACAGCATTCTTGCTTTTTATCATATAAATGTACGATGATACAGTATAGTAGTTTATATATTCCATGTCATGTGATGCTCTTTTGTTAACTTTTAGGGAAATAATCGAAACTATGGTCCAGGCTTATTCGAAAATATTTGGGACACAGAAGCCAGTATTTGACGGAAGGAAAAATCTGTACACTAGAGATCCATTGCCGATTGGAAAGGACCGGGTAAACATTGTGTGTCTCGTTCAGACCCATTGTATGAGTAGGATTCCATTTTTTTTGTACAATGCATTCGCTTTGTCGTACGCTGTAGGTGGAACTGGAAGTGACTTTGCCCGGCGAAGGAAAGGATCGTGTTTTCCGTGTGACGATCAAATGGATGGCCCAAATTAGCCTTTACGCTCTGGAAGAAGCGTTGGAAGGTCGCACGAGGATCATACCATTCGATGTCATCCAAGCTCTGGATGTTGTGATGCGGCATTTGCCCAGCATGACGTAAATCTATTTCAACTCGGTTTGCTGCTGTGGTTTTTGAGTTTGGAAGTTTAATGTGAGAATTGATTGATTGCGTTCAGATACACTCCCGTTGGCCGGTCGTTCTTTTCGCCACCAGATGGCTATTACCACCCATTAGGTGGCGGAAGGGAAGTATGGTTTGGTTTCCATCAGAGCGTACGTCCAAGTCAATGGAAGATGATGCTAAACATCGATGGTACGTTTGTCTATTACGTTATGGGGCTTAGCTGTATTTGTATTGTGTGTGATGATTGTTTCAATGGATGTGTGAAACAGTGTCGGCAACTGCATTTTACAAAGCGCAGCCGGTCATAGAATTCATGTGTGAGGTTTTGGACCTGCGAGACATGAACGATCAAAGGAAACCGCTGACTGATTCGCAAAGAGTAAAATTCACAAAGGAAATTAAGGGTAATGATTTGGACTTTTGCAGGCTTGCCTCGCGTCTTGCTAAAGATGCCTCCAGATTTGTTTCGATTCTGCTAGAATAAATATCAGTCTATTTACATGCAGGCTTAAAGATTGAGATTACTCACTGCGGCACCATGAGGCGAAAGTATCGGGTGTGCAACGTCACTAGAAGGCCTGCTCAGATGCAGTCGTAAGTTTTCCCTGCTTCGGTTTGTGTGTGTGTGTGTGTGTGTGTGTGGCTCGGTGTGGGAATTCAACATGCAAGATGTTGGATACGAACTAACTTTGAACTGCTTGCGGTGCTATTTTAACAGATTTCCTCTTCAACTGGAAAATGGACAGACTGTTGAATGCACTGTGGCAAAATACTTTCTTGACAAATACAAGATGAAGTTGAGGTAAACTTGTTGCTTAATATCATGTGGGTTGTGCGATATAATTAACTACACATGGGGAAGAATTGTTTATTTTGTAATCAAACAAAAAAGTCAAAGTATTTTAAGAAGTTTTGAATATTTGTTTTGCTCATATTTCGAAATTTTAAGGAAGTTGAATTTTGTTAATTGAGAATTTGTAAATTTGCTTTTTTGAAATTGTTTAATTTTGTAAAAGGTAACTTTAATCAGTTGTAAGTAGTATTGTTTCACAATCAACGATTGTATGAGGCTTTAAAGATGTTCATGCAGATTTTAAGATAAAATATTTGCCATTGCAGATACCCTCATCTTCCCTGTCTTCAAGTTGGACAAGAGCATAAACATACTTACCTTCCGCTTGAGGTTTTTATTTTGTTCGTAGCAATGGAGTTCATTTGGGAGCTTGCTTTCTCAGACTACTGTATCATTTATTGTTGCAGGTCTGTAACATAGTTGCAGGGCAGCGTTGCATTAAAAAATTGACTGATCTTCAAACGTCTACCATGATAAAGGTACTACTGTTTTATTTACACAATCCTCTAGTGGATCAACTCGCAACAAAGCTGTACCAAGTTTTTAATTCTTTTCTGTTCATTTATAGATTCTAAAACATGTTTCCTTAAATTCCTGCAAAGTTTTTGCTTGAAAAGAAAGATGTTAATAGTTTCTTGGTGAATTGTGAAGTTGAACATTTTTGGAACTTCAGTCTTCTTGGAAATATATGCTAACTTCGAACTGTTGTTATTCTTGTAGGCGACCGCAAGATCTGCCCCTGATCGAGAGAGAGAAATCAATAATCTTGTGTGTGGCATGGTGATGCTCCTGTTTTTCTGCATGACATGTTAATTCATTTTGTACATTGGCGTTTTTTAGGTACGCAAAGCGGATTTCAATAACGATCCATACGTGCAAGAATTTGGACTGTCCATCAGTAACACTATGATGGAAGTTAGAGGTCGAATCTTGCCACCCCCGAAGCTGCAATACGGTGGACGGGTTGGTGTGCGTTGTGGTTCCCATTTTTTTCAATATTTCACGTTGAATTTGAGTCGGGTTTGTGCGATGTTTTCTCGTACTTATTTGTCTTTTTTTATTTTGAATTTAGACTAAGCAACAGGCACTTCCAAATCAAGGAGTTTGGGACATGAGGGGAAAACAATTTTACACCGGGGTAGAAATTAGAGTGTGGGCGATTGCGTGCTTTGCGCCACAAAGGACAGTAAGAGAG
This sequence comes from Glomeris maerens, assembly GCA_023279145.1. NCBI lineage: Eukaryota > Metazoa > Arthropoda > Diplopoda > Glomerida > Glomeridae > Glomeris > Glomeris maerens. The sequence continues at coordinate 1,502 of WWPM01018400.1, read as the reverse complement.
GATGCGTTAAGGTATTCTGAAAAGATTTTGCCTATTGACTAAATGACAGGGACAAAAATGCCAAAAATTGTTCAGGGGCAGAATACCAAGACAGAATTGGTTGTTCACAATAGGTCCATTTCGGCTTTAAAAATCTGTCCCTGTCCGTACTGTATACATTAAGCAATTTTAAAGTATTGAAGTTTGGTGTATTTTATTTGTATTTTGCCACCAATAGGAATTTTACCCAGCAGCTTCAGAAAATAAGTAGTGATGCTGGCATGCCGATCCTTGGACAGCCTTGCTTCTGCAAATACGCCACCGGCCCAGACCAAGTGGAACCGATGTTCCGTTACCTCAAGTCCACATTCCAGGGCCTGCAGCTTGTGGTTGTTGTTTTGCCAGGAAAAACTCCAGTCTATGGTATTGTTGTAGTGTTGGTTAAATTAGGGTTGCCGTATTTTGGTCTTCCGAAAAGAGGACATGTCTCTTGACATGAAAGTTTACTTTGAATTGTGTTCCATGTATGTTTTTCGGATGACCTGCTCTTCTTTAGAATGTATTTCTTTCTATAAAATGTTTCTAAAATTGCCTACGTGTGAAATTAGATTTTCCAAGTGAAATTAACTTGACAGAATCCACACTAAGACCGTTTCTCTCATTGGTCCATTGGGCATGGATGAAAGAAAAACTGCCTTTATACCGAAGCATTGTGTGCTAGAATAGCAAAGAACTTCTAACTTCACGATTTCAGAGTACATTTCGGTACTGTTACAGTTTTCAATATATCAACACCGCTTTTTTGCAATGGCATTAGAATTTGATAGGTAAATGCAAATTTGTTTTCGGGCGATCAGATCTACTCGTGAAATGACATGTCTGCAAAAATGAGGACGTATGGCAACCCTACTTTAATGACATGAATTTTTGTTGGTTTATTGAGTTGATTCCAATGTTATTTTTTTTTTGCGTTGACAGCGGAAGTGAAACGTATTGGTGATACGGTATTAGGAATGGCCACACAATGTGTTCAGGCAAAAAATGTGAACAAGACATCACCTCAAACTTTGTCCAATCTTTGCCTCAAAATTAATGTAAAGCTGGGTGGTGTTAATAACATTCTGGTGCCCAATATTCGGTGAGTAGTTGCTGTCCGTGGAAGGTCATTTGTAATGATCGTTTCAACTAGTGGAGTCTTTTGTTGTTTCTTGTGTCATGTTCATAGTAGCTTCATCAACATCTATTCATTAAACAAGTAATTTTCGGATTTCATGTTAATGCACTTTAACCCATGAACGCCTGATGAATCATTTATGATCCAGTAAAATGATACTGTAATTTTTATTTATATGGAATGTTACTGTTATGAAGCTGCATATTTTTTTTAGCAAAATACATTCAAATAAAGAAAATGTCCCAAAATCTGGAAATATTTTTCCCAGTCGTTTATGGGTTAATAGTAATTCAATTGTGAAAGCTACTAGTTTATCAAATTTATTTTAAGGTCTTTGCCTGTTTTTTTT